>JAWWES010000042.1:4079874-4098854 GCA_035583135.1 Lophotriccus pileatus
GGAACGGCGGGAATGGGAACGGGACAGCGGGAATGGGACAGCGGGAATGGGAACGGGAACGGGAATGGGAATGGGACAGCGGGAACGGGACAGCGGGAATGGGAACGGGAACGGCGGGAATGGGAATGGGAACAGCGGGAATGGGACAGCGGGAATGGGAATGGGATTGGGAATGGGAACAGCGGGAACGCGAACAGCCGGAACGGGACAGCGGGAACGGGAATGGGAATAGCCGGAATGGGACAGCGGGAATGGGACGGGGACAGCGGGAACGGGGATGGGATAGGGACAGCGGGGATGCGATGGGGACAGCGGGAATGCGATGGGGACAGCGGGAATGGGACAGCAGGAATGGGACAGTGGGAATGGGATAGGGATAGGGACAGCAGGAATTGGACCAGGGAGTCAATCCCACATATAAACCTCATCCGTGCCCATCAGTATCCAAAGAGGGGTGTCAGAGTATGGACCAGGCTCTGCCCAGGGGTGCCCACCAATGGGACAAGAGGAACGGGCAGGAACTGATGCCCAGAAGTCCCACCTGGACATGAGGAAGAACTTCCCTGTGCAGTGACCGAGCACTGAACAGGCTGCCCAGGGAGGGTGTGGAGTCTCTCTCCCTGGAGATATTCCAGAGCCCTCTGGACACAATCCTGTGCCACGGTCTTTGGGATGGTCCTGCTTGAACAGGGAGGCTGGACCAGATGCCCCACTGTGGTCCCTTCCAGCCTAACCCAGTCTGGGATTCTGAGTCCCCTTGTGGGGTTGGAACACGGCAAGCCAGGGATGGGGCCTCCTTGGGAAAGGGCTGGAGGGAGCCAAGGGGTTGGGAACGTCCCTGAGGATGGAAGGGGAGCGTTGCCTGTGCCCTGCCTGTCACAGCCTGTGTTCGTGGGGGAGGCTGCTGACTGTCCCATGCACAGGTGGAGCATCCCTGCTCCAGAATAACTTACTTGAGCTGCTGACATGTAGGAAAAAGTGTTCGTTTTGCTCAACAGTCACTTTGGTTTGGGGTTTTTTGGACAGAGTAAAATTGGACGACATCGTTGCAGATGATTATGAAGAGACAGATGATGGCTTTACTTACACAACAAAAGAAGACAAAAAAAGGCACAGACACAAGCAGGACGAGGAAGAGTTCTCTAGGAATGAAGACAGGCATAAAAGGAAAAAGAAAAAGGACAAGCATAATCTTGAGTATTCGTCTTGTAGGGAAGAGAGTTCTGTAGATATTTGGGACTCTCAGAAAAGGTACACGAAAAGAAAAAGAAAGGAAAAAGTTAGTGGAAGAAATAGACTTGCAGAAGGTAAGGAAGAGAACTCTACTGCCCATTCTAAAAAGCTTAAAAAAACAGAGAGGGAGAAACAGTTGGCAACAAAAAAGAAGGATGAAAAGCAGACAAAGGCTGCTGCAGCAAAGATGGCTTTAGAATTGGGCAGTGAGAACTGTTCTCTAAATTCTAGTAAAAATACCACCAAAAAGATCACAACACAGTCCAGCAAAAAGAGGGTGGAGACTTCAGATTCCTCCAGCACATCGTCTGACAGTGACAGCAGTGAGTTAAACATAAAGCAGAACAAATCCGCCCATAAACCCGTGGCGGCGACACTTCCCAAAGACAAATCCCAAGCTGCCGCAAATTCTGCTGCAAAAACGAATAAAGTGACTGTGAAGCCTCACACTGAAAAGACTAAGACTGCAATTAGTAAAAATACTAAAAAACCCCAGTCCTCTAGCTCAGATTCTGACTCGAGTACAGAGGATGAGACAGCACAAGACAGCACTGCGAAGGAAAAGGCTCTGCCGTCCAACACCGTGGCTGTAAAAGCCAGTGCCAAGGCCCCCAAAGCAAAGAGCTCCTCTTCAGAGTCTGACAGTTCGGATTCAGACACACCTGTTACTAAAAAAACAGCAGCAGATGCTGGACTGAGTAATTCCATAGTAAGGAACTGTATCAAACAGTTGCCAACCAGTACTCAAGGACCACTTGCCAGCCCAGGCCGCGGAAGGGGGCGTGGGTCAGGAGGGGATTATTTCTGGAGAGGACCCAGGGGCCGTGGCTTTCGTGGCATGATGAGGGGCCAAGGCCATGGGAGAGGAGCAAACCCTGGCTTCTTCTACAGCTACAGCAGTGAAGGCCAGAAACAGAGGCAGTTAAATGAATCTGCGACAAACACTTCTGTAGTTGTCCAGGTGAGTGACTTGCACAGTCAGAGGTCACCTTTCTCCTGCAGCTTTAACTATACAAAAAGTCTATAGGATGAGAGTAATTCACGAAAGCAGAAATAGCTTAATGGGATAAAGGCTGATCTTAACTTGGTAAACCTGTTATTTATCACATCTCCATTTGTCAGCCTGAGGAAGTGTTCGTATTTAAGTGATTGTACTACACATCTCAAAACAAAGCACTCAGATATGTACCTCACCCTTCTCAGAGCTTCTCACAATCCATACATCATGAACATTACCTTCTGGTTTTATTATTTCAGTAATTAAGTCAATGGGTTACTGGTTTTTCCCCACAGAATCCCGTGGAAGTTCCCAAGAGAGACTACAGTGTGTTACCCCTTCTAGCTGCTCCACCCCAAGTGGGAGAAAAGATTGCCTTTAAGGTAAAGAGCTCTGGAAATACTGAATGGCTAAAATTGCTTCATTTGGGCCACTCTAAGCTTCTGACCTAATAGTTTCTCTAAAAAATTCTCTTGTTGTAAAGTCTGACTTGGATTTTTACAAAGGTTTGGAGCCCGTGCATAAGTTAAATGTGTTTCTTTAGACTTTCTGTATTTGTGTAACACAAAGAAATGTTGTGTCTGCTGTCAGTTCAGTGTGAATTTCCAGGTACATGTTGTTATTTCTTTAGATGCCTCTTCTACAATATTATAGCGAATTCTACTGTACAAATAATTACACTTCACAAAAACTTATAATTTGTTATTTGTATTTCTTTCAACAGCGCTTGGAACTAACTGAAAATTACAGTCCTGAAGTTTCAGACTATAAGGTACTGATTTTCTTTCCTCACTTCATTCACTCACAGAACTATCATAGGTGAGGTAAGGCTTAAAAATTTTGAGGTTGTGCAGTGTTTTTCTTTGCATCCAGTTGGCTCCAGAGGCCATTCCTGGTGCAGCAGTAAAAATGAAAGCTCCAGAAGCTAAAACTAATTGAAAATTTGAAAAATGTAGCAGTTATAAAAAAACCCCACACCAACCCAACTGCAAGCATTATTAATGATCATTGACATTTTGGAGATGACAAAAAATGCAGACCTTGAAGTATAAAAATGTAGCTGCATTTGAGTCTGCTGTGGTTTGAAGTCAGGGCAAGGTCTTGAAGCTGGTGCAAGTAAAATTTTCTAGCTACTTGAGATAACTTGGTTTCTGGGGAAGTACTGAGTTAAACCAGAAAGTCAGTGACAGTCAGTAAATTTTGGTTTATTGATGCCAGTAGCTACAGATTTCTGGGCTTTAATTCTCTGCAGGTTTTATACACAGAGATAGGAAAAACTGATAGCCAAGTTTCCTCTAGCCGTGACCAGGTAGCACAGTGGTTGTGGATATGGAGTAGTTATCCAGTGCTGAAGTTTATCTTACCTGATTCTTTTCTTGTTGCTTTATGAAGGAGGCAAAAATAATCGGTTGGAATGCTGATAAAAAACAGATCGAGCTTGAGATCCTTTCAGCACCAGCAGGACAAAGTACGTACCCTGGGACACCAAAGGCTTGTTCTCCTGTGCATCACTTGGGAAACAGGCACAGCTCATGTTTCAGGGGTGTTCCCAATTTCCTTGGGTTCATTCTCCCCCTTCCCTCCTCATTCCCTCCCCAGAAAGTCTATTTAAATGGAGTTCTAACCCTTGCCAGCTGAACTGAAGATGCTCATGGGCATTTACAAAAGTGAATTTCTTCAGTTGTGTGAGTGCTTAGTAACTCACCTCTAGTGTGGCTTCGTTTTCTGAAGAAAACTGAAGTCAGTGTATGGAATTACAGAGAAGATGTGAGACCACAATGCCGTTCTTTGCAACATCAGTGAAGCCACTGCCTTCAGTGGGTGTGGGAGTGAGTCCCTGCAGTGACAAGGTGCAGTTCCTCAGACCTGAAACAAGGAATGTTTCTGAAACTGAGTGTGTCCTGCAGTTGCCACTGAAGCCAAAATTCATGAATTGTCATATGGATACTTTTCTCAAATTTAAGCAACATATTTTTCCTTTCTACCTTTTTGGTCCATGTAGTCATACAAGTCACCTTAATTTTGGTGTGCAGTATTCAGCTCTACCTCAGATTTTTTTTGTTAGAATTACATGCCCAGACACACAACTGAAAAACAAACAAAACAAAACTGGGGTTTGAGGTAAACACTTAAACTTTGTCGTTGTTGTTTGCAGTTCATTGAGATGTTTTGTTTGTTTTTAAGCTGCTAAGGAGCCGGGGAAATTCGATCTGGTTTACCAGTCTGCAGATGGAGCAGAGCTGATCGAGTACGCTGTCCCTCAGGACACCAAGGTACGTGGGTCCTGCTCTGAATCCTGTTCCCAGCTTTGCACAGCTGACACCTGCCCTGCTTTGTGGCTCTGTTCATCTCAGGGAGATTCCCTTTATAATAGTGGGAGTCATCTGATTGAAATAAACTGAAGCAAAAATAAATGTTCCTTTCTAGCAAGAATGTGCATGACCACAAGGTAAGAATCACTCCTTGCATATTAATCAATTAACTGGGGTCAAAGCCAGTCGTCAAATTGTAACTTTTTGCTTTGGCTAATAAAAGAAACAACATCATGTCTCACAGAGTATCCATTCTTTCAGGTTTATTGATTTCATGCACTGTTGTTCTTACCTGCATCTTCCCTTACCCAGGATGTCAGGCAGGTTGAGGTTCATCAAGAGGATCAGTGAATCACAGGAATGAGTCTTTGTTCAGGTCTAGACAAAGAGTGATGACAGAGAAACTGCATCTGTTGGTGTAGCTGGTACCTGCTAAGTGTTGTCTGTGCTTTGTTTTCAGATAACTGAAAGCTGGGATGCCCTGATAGAGCCAAGACTGATTGTTGAGCCTCCAGTCAATGGATCCAACGTTGAAAATGGAACCATCTAAACTGTGAAAAAATGTACATAATTGTACAGACTTGTTTTGTGAAATGCTGCCTTCCGCTTCTGAGGATGGCAGGTGCTCTGGATATTAATAAACTACTTTAAAAAGAAGTATGCCAAAAGAAAGACACTTTTCTTTCCCTTAGGGTGTGTTTTTATGCAATACAGGAAGACTTTGTTTAGTCTGACCCAGGGCTGTTGGGGTTTTTTTTCTTAATATTTATATCGTACTGCTGTGAGCTGCAGAACTGGAATGGTTTGATCAGAAGATAAAATACAACCTTGTACTGTCAGTAACTTATTTAAATGTCTGGGTTTGGCTAGAACCGTGTAACTGTCATACAGAGGTCATTTTTAATTAAAAATTAAATATTGTTGATATGCACAACCCCTCCCCTGCTGCTGCTGAGCATCATCCAAATGCCATGAGTTTGCAATTACTTACAGAATTCATCTGAACATGTCCAGGAATTCACGTGGATTTCAAGCTTCTGTAATTTTGAGGCCTATAAATAGTAGTGGTAACTCAACTTTGCTTAGAACCAGTGGAAAATAACACGAATCCCCAGCCAAATTGTGCCCCATTGTGTTAATCTGTGTAGGCTCTGAAAGCCCTTTTTGTTTGTTTGTTTTAGACCAAACCCTTTTGCCCTGTAAGAGCTGTGCTGCCTTTCCTCTTTCCTTCCCAGCAGCCCAGTGGGTGACCAGGTGCTGGCAGTGTGCTCTGATAATTATTAACATTGAGGGGACACTTTGTACCTCTGGAGACCTGGCAAGTCTTACAGTTCCAGATAATCCCTGTCCTGGGTAGTTGGCTCCTACAGAGAAGACATGGAAAAAAACCCAAAACTCTAGATACAAACACCTGCAAAACTGTGTGTGGTGGTTTAGATAAATCATACTCTGACCAGTGCATGATTACATTAAAATATTGCTCATCTTTGCATTAGTCCTATTAAAATGTCTTGTTTGTGAAGGAATCGTTTTTATACGAGTAAAACTGATTTGTGTATTGTGGTTCTCTTTAGTTGCCATTATTTCATGCCAGAATTCGGGTTTTTTAGAGAAATGGACAGTTGGATTCAAGTGTGGCTGCTCTTGCAGACTGGAAAAGAAGATGATGCCAGACACTAGCACCATGATGCTGAGACAGTGGAGATTAATGGAAAGATTGTTTTTCTAAGGGAAATTGTTCATTTTTAATTCTTAAGAAATTGTAAAAGCTAAATATAAGTATTTCACAGCACTGTTAGAGCAGGACTTGCCTCTTGTTCCACTGCCTACAGTGTATTTTGGCCATGGTTAGATTTAGTTCAGGACCACAGGAAGTTCTCGAGTAATTTCAAGGAAGCAAAGAGAGTGGTAACTTCATTAGCTATGCAAATGGAACAGTAATTTTTAATGTTAAAATGTTACTGTCTTTTTGACAAAAGGAGTGATTTGGCTTCCTCAAAACCAGAACTTCACGCCCTCTTTGACAATGGGGAACTTAAATTGCTCATCTGAGCTCTAAACATCCCTTCTCTGCTCCAGAGGCAAAAGCTACAGTTGCGAGGGCGCAATTTACCCTCTTTGTTTGCATACCTTTGTGTCAGTAGATACCAGATGAGCCCTGCAGAAAATAACAGTGAACGTACCGAGCCTTTGAAGATGACAATGGCTTGGTCCAGATAAGCCCAATGAGTCAATTCATTATAGAAAAATAAAACATGTAAACATTAAGAGCTGCTCCTTTCAACTGTAACAGATGACCCACCATTGCCTCTTTTGAGTACTTTATACAATCCCTGAACATTTTGGAAGCCCCTAAGGACTAACGACTACACGATTGCCTGCTAATACTTTTTAATGGCGTTAAAAGGAACCTCAGCAGTTCTCCACACAAGGTGTCCTTTGCCCTCTGTTTAAGTTACTGGGGACCCACAGAATTTGTGCCAGGCTGCTCTGTTTCATCCACGCTGCCAGCGGGGGTGGAGAAGCACAGAGAGCCCTGAGCAAGTCCCCGGGACACCAACAGGCAGGGCAGAAGAAGGAGGAGCAAGAATTTGGAATTACGTTAGTTAAAACAGGAGTAGTTGCTCACGTTTCTATTCAGCACCAATGTTCCTGTTAGAAACAGTGATTATTCAACAGTTAGACTGAGGAAAGGAAAAAAATCGAGGAAGTACCTTCTGTTGTGATGGTTTCCACGCTCACGGTAACCTGTGTGCTTTAAAAACGCTGGATTGACATCAGCTGTTGGGACCAGACGATGTTTAAGGTCCTTTCGAGCCCAAACCGTTCTACGAGTCTATTTGATCTTCAGCAGCCAGGTCACCCATAGCTCCGAGCAGCCGGGGTTTGGGGTCCGTCCTTTCCCTGAGCCCCAGGCAGGAACCTGCGTGTTGTGACCGCGGCAGTGCCGGAGTGCGCTGGGGTGTCCCGAGTTCCCTTCGTGCGTGTTCCGGGCCGGTCCCGGCGCTCCCCCGGGCCCATCCCGGGGCGGAGCCCGCAGCACCGCGGGCCGGCCGGTCCGGCGGAGGGGCGGGTGCCGCAGGGGGTGTCACAGGGGGTGTCACAGGGCTGCCGCCCCTCCCATCGGGCGGGGAGAGGACACGCAATTTTCCGGAAAGCCCCGGCCCCAGTTTCGTTTCTCCGGCCCGTTTCGATTCTGGCTGTTCGGAGCAGCGGCGGCCGCGGCGATGGCATCGCTGGAGCCGGAGCTGCGCCTGGCGGGGCTGGAGGAGGAACTGACCTGCTGCATCTGCCTCTGCCTCTTCAGCAGCCCCGTGACGGTGCCCTGCGGCCACAACTTCTGCGCCGCCTGCCTGGAGCTCACCTGGGCCGGGCTGTCGGAGGGGTTCAGCTGCCCGCAGTGCCGGACCGCCTTCGCGGGCCGCCCGAAGCTGCACAAGAACACGGTGCTGTGCCGGGTGGTGGAGCAGCTCCAGGGCCGCGCTGGGGCCGGGGATGAGGAGCAGGAGGAGGAGGAGGACGGGGGGGCGAAGAGGTGCGAGGCGGAGGAGCCCCCCGTGTACTGCGACAGCTGCCGGGAGGCGCCGGCCGTGCAGACCTGCCTGACCTGCACCGCGTCCTTCTGCCCCGAGCACCTGCGGCCGCACCGCGACAGCCCCGCCTTCCGCGACCACCAGCTCTGCCCGCCCCTGCGGGACCTCCAGTACCGCAAGTGCGCCTCGCACAACCGGCTCTTCGAGTTCTTCTGCGGCAACCACGGCACCTGCATCTGCTCCCTCTGCCTGCTCGAGCACAAGCTGTGCAACACCAGCCCCTTGGAGCAGGCTAAAGCCAATGCCCAGGTGAGCAGCTGCGGGGGGATGGTGCCCTCCGGGGCTGGAACACTCTCCCAGGGACGCCCTGGAGCCTCCCTTTGCTCCTTCAGGGAGGGCAAGGGGGAGGCGGGACCGAAACTTGGACCGTAAATCTCGCGTCTGGTCTTGGCAGATTGTTATCTCCCCTCCCAGGCACATCATCAGATTGATTCCTTGTGTTTTCCCCTTCTCTCCAAAGGGAGAGTCATTCCTTGCATTTTCCTCTTCTTTCCAAGATGTTGCTCAAGGGCCAGGATTCTGGGAAGGCGCTATCATGGGGTTGATTGCCAGCTCCTGGGCTGGGCTGGGCTGGGCTGACCAGTGAGGTCTCCCACACTCCCGGTGTCATCCAGAACTCCAGGCCTCCTCTGCTGCCAGGGCTCACTGCGTGGCCTTCTCACAGGCTGACACGAGGGGCTGTGGACAGACATTGCCCTGTGTGTGTTTTTAAGACTCAAAGAATTATACAAGTAGCCTAGGGAGATCTCCAGCGCACAGATAAAAGCCAGAAGGAGGTTCACAGAGTGGAAGCCTGACCTTCATATGTTATAGTACAACTGAAAATTGGAGGGTAGTTGAGTAAAGCATGCTTGAAAAGTTTAGGTGGCCAAACTAAGTTTAGGTGGCCTGTTTGGTGAGTGTGTGTACAGCTTACCTGCAGGACTCATCCCTGACTGAGCCTAGCAGCGTCTTGAGCCAAAGGAACAGGTAACTCACACCTGAGTGATAAAATTCTCAAAATGAGGGGGGTGAACAGTAGCACTGACTTTGTGCCCAAAGTCCAGCCTGAGAGCCAACATTTATTCTTAGCATGAGAACTGCTGAAAGCACTCGGTCCTTATCGAGAGAGTGAGTCAGCTGTGTGCATCTCGCTTCTGGGGGAGGGGGAGCTGCAGGGAGGGTGTGGGTGCCACAAGGCACACCTATGCAGGACAGTACTTGTACGTCCTCTAAGGTTTGAGGAGAGAGAGGTTTTAACCTGGAGAGGTTTTAAACTTTCTGTGAACATGATTCTTATTCCAGTGAGCGTGACCCAGTGCAACCGCTTCTCTGAAATAATTTCTGATCTCTCCTGTTGCAGGTGATGCTGAAGAAGAAACTCATGGAGCTGAACAATCAATGTGAAAGAGCTGCTCGGGCAATGAGCACTGTGAAAACCAACCAAAGCCAAGCTGCTGTAAGTGGGGAACCGTTCAAAGTGCTGTGGGGTTGCTTGGCACAGGCTGGCCACTGTGTGGTGTTGGTGATTGTGCCCTCGTGACAACGGCTGCAGTGCCGAGGTTGAATTGGCAGGAGAAGATGTTGTTAGGAAGGAACAGAAAAGAGGCATTTTGGCAGGGCCAGACAGCTCTGTGGGATATGGGAGTAAATCAGGCACTATGTGTTAATACCCCCATTCCTTGTGAGTGAAGCAGTTTTCTTTACAAACTACATAGAAACACTCAGCTCTTCTTGGAAGTAAGAGAAGCCTAAATGTTCCTCCAAGGTTTTTGTGCAGTAGCAGCAAGAATATTTTGTTCACAAACTGTTCTTTTGAAACCAGTGTCTGTCTGCTCTTGTCTGCTCCAGGAGACAGCTTCCAGAAAGAAGGATTTGATCAGAAGTGAGTTTTCAGAAATTAGAGCTATAATTGAAGAAAAAGAAAATGAAGCCCTGAAAGCAGTTGCAGAAGAAGAAAAGAGAGTTTGGAACAAGTTTGATTATATTTACAGTGTTCTGGGAAATAAGAAGAATGAAATTCAGTCTCTCAGAGATCAGGTTGAGATGGCACTGACTGAAAGTGATGATGTTCTGTTTATGAAGGTATTATGCCCTTTAAATGTGAATCCCATTCTTCATGTTTCTAGAATGCAGAATCACAAAATCCTGCTGTGCTCGTCCCACTCTCCAGACACTTTCAGTGAAATGGTATTGCAGTTGTGTGCAAGAACCTGCTGTGAAAGGGTGTACCAACGAGCACACAAACATCAATGAAAGAACACTGAAGGGGTGTGTGAAGCTCCCCCAGTTCAGCCATTACCCCTGCCATGAGCAGAGGGGCCAGTGGGTGAGAGAACTCATCTCCATGGGGTGCTGCAGTTCTGGGCAGATCCTTCTCATTGTTTCAGTTGGGAATTAAGGCATGTGGGCTGCTGCTGAAATTTTGCTGTGGGGTGTGTCCAGCTGTAGCCTTTGTGCCCTTTAGAGTAACTTGGTTATGTTTTAACATATGTGCTGTGCAAGGGGGTCTGCCCAAGTCTTCCCTTTGTCATTTCAGAGAGCAGTAGCACTGCAACGAACGTCACCAAAAGAGGCTTTCGTTCCTGCAGTTGAAATGGACCAAAATGTGATGAATTCCACTTATAAGTCTGCCATTAACCTCAAAGAATTACTGAAAGTTTCAGAGGCTCAGTATAAGGAGAGAAAAGCAGAAGGTACTGCATCACTGAGAAAACTGGCATTTTCTGCTTTGCCTGTGAGCTCAAATGAGGGATCTTCCCTCTCCAAATATAATTTTTTTTTTAAAAAAAGTGCAATAAGTACAGTTGGTTAATATAAATTGTGTTTTCCAACCTCTGCAGTCCTCCATTTCCACACAAAACCGTCACAGTCTGGGCTAAGTTAGGAGACAAAACATGCCAGTGTCTCTTCACTGTTATCTGTAATCGGATAAGTTGATGAGTATCATGATCCTACACCCTTCTGGCACAGCTCAGCCTTTCTTCCTTAGAGTAATTTATGGTGTCATTGTGTAGCAGGCTTGGATGTGGTTAGGACATGGATTTGAGGGGAGATGTGAAACTCTTCAGAGTGATAGGACTTGGGTTACCCAACTGTCAAGGTGCTGATTGTGTAAGTCCTGCTTACTGGGTTAAGCAAAACTGTCTTTTGGACTGGGGCATGGGGGTGCACTTTCCATCTCTGCTGAGTGTCCCTTCTGTTCTGTTCACATAAGTGATAAATAAGACTGAAAAATGTCCTCACTACTGCCTTTCTTTGTAATTACTGTGCATTTCTCTGTACTGGCAATACCAACCATAATGTAAAATATTGCCATTGCAGCCAGACCTGGAAAGCCTGTGGGCCCTCCAGTGGCTCTTGCAAACAAACCCTCTGCTGGAAAAAAGCCCCACGGAGCACGTGAGTACTGATGAAATCATCCTCTCCTAACCATGGTTTCACAAATAAATAAGAGCTCAAGCAGTTCCCCCAGAGCTGTTTGCTGCAGTGGTGGTGCAGTGATGGTCTGTGTGAGCACCTGGGCACGGGAAAGGGAGGGTGCTTTGGGATATTTACTGATGGATGCCTTGTGAGCTGGAAAGCGGTGAACTGCACGGGTGCAGTGGTGCATCAGCCTGTGGTGGTGTCAGTGTGGGCTGTAAAGCAAAGCAGAGCTTCCCCACCCTCTGGTTCTCTCAGGGTTTTTTAGTTAGCACCAAACACCTCTCGGCTTGTTTGGTGGGTTTGTGTGTGTTGAACTCTGCTCACGGGCTGTTCGTGTTCTGCTGTTTTAGGGGCTCCCTCACAAGAGCGTTTCCACAAAGAGAAAAGCCTTTCCCTCCCTGCAGCCACTCCACAGGTGGAGGCAGATACCAGTAAGTGGTGACTAAGGGAGCTCAAACATTTTGCTGGCCACATCTTGCCCACAGTACAGGGCTGGGGTGATGGAGAAGAGTCTTTGTGGCAGGTTATACTGGGGCCTTTCAGTGCTGTTTTGTCCAGATACCAGCGTTACTGGGCACTCTAGTCTGTTTGGAAGATCTTTCATATTTTCCATTGGAAATAAATCCAAGTGGTAAGGAACTACTTCTCTTACTCCCACAGAGCTCTTGACAAAAGATCCTTTCCATCCACAAGTCCTGGGTGTGGAGCACTCAGTGGGGTCTGTTGGGGAAGATGGAGTTTAACTGACTTGTAGCTCCTGTTGCTTCACTGAAGTTCTGTTGTAAAAAGAAAAGGAATAGTCTGTGCTTCGTGGGGACAGGTGTGTTGCCACTTGCCTGAATATGCAGCATCCTGGAGGAGAGAAATATTCCAGGGTCATATTTCCCGTGGCTCTGGGAATAGGAAGCAAATAGCAGGTCGTGTTCCCTGTGCAGCTTTTTGATGTGGGTGTATTTATACCTGTCCTCTACATGCTGGACTGTCAGCTCCATCTACTGCTGCAGCTTCAGAAGAGCCATGACAATGGTGTTACAGCTCACACAGTCTTATCAGTGGCTTTTCATTCCCAGTAGAACTCACAGTCTGCTTTTTTTTTTTTTTTTCCCCTCCAGAGGAGAAAAAGAAACCTGTTAAAGCTGGTAAGTCCAAACTTTCAACATGCTTATTCTAATTTTCATTGATGGCTCTTAAAGTGATAAGCAGATGGTCATTGGTGTTGGTAAATTGGATGCTGGTTGATAGTGTTGGTGTAATGATCCAAGGTGGGGAATAACCTGAGCTAATATTGAAGTTAACCTGGCGTGGAGCAGGAGGCTAGGTCAGATAAGCTCCAGCCTGAGTGTGTCTGTGATGGTGTGTTCAACATGCAGGGTTTCTTTCCCAACTGGCCAAACTCTCTTTTCTTCTGTCCTCACAGCACCAAAACCTGCAACTGATGCTGGAACTAAAGAACTTATTGACAGCTTTCTGAAGAAATCCAGAGAGGAGCTTCTGCAGTGTAAGACACTCAATATTACACTACTTAAAGATGAACTTGCTGCTTTTATTGCGCTGCTGTTATGTGTCCTCTGTAGTTACCTGACAGAAATAACCCCGAGGGAGTTTTGTTAGCTCAATAGGCCATCAGCTGGTTGGTGCAAATGAAGGGAATTTTTGGAGGAAAAGGGGGCAGGAGTTTTCTAAATAGTTCTTTTGGCAGATGAATCAAATTTGTCTGCAGTATTTGTGAAATAAAAGTGCTTTGCTCTTCAGTACCTTCACGTGATTCATGCCATTGCAGATGCTGCTAAAATCACCCTGGATTACAACACAGCTCATAACAGCGTGATGCTGTCTGAGAACTACACCAGGATGTCTGTCTCAGACACCCCTGTGGGTCACAACCCCCACCCCCAGCGCTTCACCGAGTTCCGCCAGGTGCTGGGCTTCCAGTGCTTCAAGAGAGGGGTCCACTACTGGGAGGTGGAGCTGCAGCAGAACAGCTTCTGTGGCGTCGGGGTCTGCTACGGCAGCATGGCCCGGCACGGCCCCGAGAGCCGCCTGGGCAGGAACGGCAGCTCCTGGTGCGTCGAGCGGCTCAACTGCAAGATATCATCCTGGCACGATGACGTGGAAAAGTGCCTGCCCAACAACAAGGCCACCAGGATTGGGGTGCTGCTCCACTGCGAGGGGGGCTTTGTCATCTTCCTGGCAGTGGGGGAGAAGCACAACTTGATCTATAAGTTCAAAGCCCAGTTCAGCGAGGCCTTGTACCCTGCCTTCTGGCTGTTCTCCAGTGGCACTACACTCTCTCTCTGTTAAATGAAACAGCAAGGCCTTGTATCTTAGTTTAGTTCACCTAGGTTCTTATATGCAGGTAATCAAACCCAAAGTCTCAAAGATTGATTGTTTGAGGCAAAAATTATTAGCTCTTTTAAGCAGTTTGAGAAATCCACCGATTCTTTGGTCTGAAGCTTTTAGATAGTGATTTAGCAAAATGCTGATGATAGTAAAAACTACAATGGAAGGTTTTGCAAAGACTTTGATTGCCCTAAAATCAAAGTCATGGTATGAACCATTGTTAAATGTCTTCAGTGGCTGCTGAGGATTCTGTGGTTGGCTGTAAAGGAGCCCCAGAATTAATGTGTTCCACAGGTAACCATAACCCCTTTGAGAAAGAAACAGGAAGAACTCCTTGGCAAATTCAGGTTCCAGGCTTTGAGGGAGCTCTCAGTGTTGCCTTTTTGTCTATACACAGACTGTTCATCATGAGATGCTACAGAAAGAGCTACTGAAATCAGTAAGTCCAGGTCTTGTGACACTAAGTTGTAAAAGCCAATATGACAGATCTCATCAGAATGGAAATGAAGAGACTTCTAGAGTTGATGGGAAAGAAATGGTGTTAAAAGCACCAGAGAATAAATTACATTGACTCTGGGAATACACCAGAGAGTCTTCAGGAAGACATCCTGCAGAGCAGGGATGTGTGTCTTGTGATAACACAGTTGGTGGGATGAATTATTCTGTCTCATCTAATGACGTGCTTCACATTGTCACACTCAGGGCTCTTTAGTGTTGGGGTGCATTTTTGGCTTGCACATGGAGCATAAATCTGCTGTTTGCTCAAAGCAGGGTCTTCTGTCATAAAGCTTTTCCTCTTTGTGAGGTGGGATATTCTCTGCTGGTGTATCTTTAGTTTTTCAGATGGTAGAAACTGGATTTCTTGCATGTTTTTGGGACTCTGATTTGAGGAGTCTCAAGACATGTGCACAGTAAAAAAAAAGTGCTGTTTCTTCTCTGCATGAAGCCTGTGGGCAGACAGGTGAGTCCTTTGAAACATGCAGGGAATTAGCACATAGGAGAATATACATCCATTCCTACTGGGATGGGTTTTTAATTCTCCTGGTGTTCTTTGCTTTGGGCTGTGGTGTGTCTTCAGAAGTTCTGTGTACAGAGGAATCTGTACCTCCTACTTACAACTTCAAAACAATCTGTAGGCAATCAAGGTATTTGGATCTCATAGTTATTTGGTCTGTATCTTGTTGATGCCTCTGGACTTACTGTGGTAGCTCCTACTTCTTGTAGCCCATGAAGAGCAGGGAAGCTCCCAGGAGAGACTTCCTGGACTTTGATTTGCAAAACTCCCCTTGCGGGACTTGGTGAAATAGAACCCAAAGCCACTGCTGGCAGTTTGGCAGGGAATTGTTAGAAGGCTTAAAAGAACCTCTATGATACATTCCACATTAGCCAAAGTGCTTTGGAGAGAGACTTTCAGGGCTTGGTGTCTCTATTTTCACTTGGTTTGTAAACTCTTGGTACTTTGTCAGGGATAGCATAAGTTTGATTTCTTCCATTTCTTTGGCCAAGATAGGATATGGAATTGATGGTGGATCTGGAAGAGCCACAGCTGTCTCTGGAGCAGTTGTACCATCTCAGGGGTCTCCACTCTCCAAAGCACAGTCAGCACTGACACTACCAACCTAAGCAGAACTCTTTAAAAGGTGTGGAGGGAGGATATGTCCTGCTGGGAGCCGACAATGAGTGACAGGCTGGGTTTTCTGCCCTTCCAGTTTGTCAGCATTGAGGGACAAGAGCAGTTTCCTCTGAGAAATCCTTTTTCTGCTTGGCAGTGCCACAGGGCTGCAGATCCACTTGTAGGTGCCGAAGGATACTCTGTCCCCTTGGGACAAAGTCCCCAAGGTCCCCATTCTCTGTTGCCTCTTGACTTTAAAGGGGTGTCAGTACTGATGTCTAAGTCTGGAGTGACACCCAAAGTCAAGAGCAGCTTTTTTTCTGGGCAAGGTGGGAATTCTTGAAGTGTGACATTGGTGAATGACCAACAATATGGAAGACATAAGGTGTCCTGGGTGACCAGGCAGTGAAACAAGCCTGCCACTGTACTCCTGATCCTGTTTTTTGCTTTCTTTAGTGCTGTGAATGACCAGAAATCATAGAAGGAAATTCTGTTCGTTTGGAATGAAATCAGAAACATGTAACTGAATCGCTGGGTTTCTGAAAACTCTTGTTTTGATTGGCTTCAGATAGCTTGGATATATTGAGACATTAGGGTGATATAATATTATGCTGTAACTACTATTTTTCTAAGTAAGTGATGATTCAAATACCTTTTCAGCACAACTGAAGTGGTTTTACTTAGGCAGTAACTATCAAAGCTCTACTGATTTTAAACAAAACATATGTAGAAGCATATATTTTAATTGTACTACTCTTGTTAACACTACAAAGAACCCAACTTACCCAGTCTAGATATAGAACTAATTCTGGTGTTAATAACACCATGAGGATGTGGATTGATTGGCATTTTAATGCACAAGTGAGAGTAAATCAAGAAACAGTTGCTCACTGAAAAGAAACTAATCTGTTTAAATTTAATCTTCAATCAGTAAAACATTGTATTTAGAAAAAGAAAGGCTTATGTAGTTACCTGTTGATTGCAGTGATGTATCAGCCAGGTACTTCAGTATGTGCATGGTGTGTCATTCCATGCAGTTGTGTCAGCCAAGGGTCCTCCTCAGGGCCAGCAACATGGATTTGATGCCATCTGTGCCTGTAACTGCTGCAGGAGCTGACTGGTGAATTGTGATAGTTTGATTTCAATAAATACTCACAGTAACCCCCAAGTCTCAATGTTTTGTTCTGTGCTCAGAGTTGAAGCAAAGCCGTGAGGGAGGCAGAAGGGAAGACACAGCAGAGGACAAATAACAGGTCTTCTACTGCATAATTCCCTGAGTTTTACGAGAAGTGGGGAAGAGAGGAAAGGAGAGCTGCAGAGGCTGGCCTAGATCTCCTTCCCCTGACCTCCACACCCATTACCAGCTCAGGGCAAGGGGAACATCCTGACCAGTAAACAAAACTGGAACATTTCAAGTAAACAAAAACGTGGGTTTTTTCCCCCGTCAGCTGGGGGAAAATGAACAACTAAGGACTCAGTGTGGGATTGCTTAAAAAAACCTCAGGTGATGTCCAGCATCTGCCAGCTTAAGGTACACCCAGAAGCAGCAGTGGATGATGATTCCTGATGTTACCCAGTGAAATCAAACTAAAGGGAGTGTGGTTTGCAGGCTGCTGCCTCCCCTCATGGCCAGTGGAAAACAGCTCAGCAGGGAGCTGTTCTGGTGGCTCAATATGTTTAAAAATCAGCCCAAACAAAGGCCTCCACAAAACAAGTTCAGCATTTCCTTTTCCACTTAAAGTTCTCCAAGTCAGTTGGGCTGATGAAGGTTTTGGAGAAGAAACTCTCTGAAGAGCTCCCAGAGACTTGAACAGTATTGCTTGATCAGGATAACACAAAACAACAAACCAGCAAAAACTAGGGGAGGAAAAATCTTCATCTTCACTAACCATGATGGCTCTGGGATTAGGAGGTCAATCAGGTCTGTCAGAGCTTGGGCTCAGTTTCCAAAGCCAGACAAATAGATATTTAAACCCATATAAACTTGACTGTGACTACAGCCTGGGTCTTGAGCAAGTACCGAGATTCCTGGGAAGTCAGCAGGCTCATTGCTCATACAAGGTCTATTTTCTTCCTTCCTGATGACATTTCCTCTGGATTTAGCTTTGTGATCACTTTTTCACAGCAAAAGGAACAACTGGCTTGGACTCTGTGGGAACCCATGTGAAAGTGTTTATCAGGATGCTCCCTATTTTAATAAAATTGTATTTGGCTAGTGTTCAACACACTGTATTTCTATACCCAGTTCTCTGACTGCCTCCCATTTCTTCCCCCTTTCCCCATTCCCTCCCAATTAAGTGGCTGCTACTTCTCAAATAATATGTCAGTTAAAAACATGTCACGGTGTGGCCATTGTACGACTCCCATTCAAAGTTCATGTCATTTACACTTTCATTGGCAGCTATTTTGTCCCATTAAAAAGTTCAAGACAGCAATTTGTGAATCTTGCTCAGCCAAGTAGAACTGTGGAGAAAAAGAGGAGTCATTTCAAAAGTCAATTAATTGTGGCCTGTCAGAGAGCTCCTCATTCAGGTTTTTTTGCAGGCCTTGTCACGGGCTCACATCTGTCAGCCCCCTGTTTCCCAGGCTGCAATCAGATGCTGTTACATGGGAAATAATGGGTTTATTCACACCATTTATTGGGCTCTGTGTGGTAGACACATTTGTATATCATTTTACGGTGTAGCAATTCCATTTACATAAAATACAGGCGATTATGGGAGTCTGGCCAAAGCACTGAGGGAGGGTGGGAGGAGCCACCGTTCAAATAATGAAAGCTAATTGAAAAGAGGCAGATAATTTAGGTGAAAATACCCTCACGAGCAATTCTTGATCCTAAATTAGTTCAACAGAACTTTCAGGAGTCAAGTTAGTTGTATTTTGTCCGTGCTTACATTAAACTCCTTAACGTTTTTCAATGTAAGAAAAGAAAACGTACTTCTTACAGCACCTATGTTCCATTTAAAAAAAAGAAGTATTTCTTGGGGATTTGGTGGGTTTTTTTTGCCTCAGGGGTAGTTTCCTCCCCCACAGCTTAGAGAGAGTTTCCACATTCATCTGTAAAGGAAAAGAAATCAAGTAGAGATTGGGGAGGAGAAAAATATCTGGAGAAAAAGCACATAGCATGTAGACAGAGGAAAACACGTTAGAATTTTGTCATCCTGGGCACAAGCTGCTTTCTAACCCCCCCAAAAACACAGTCTTTTCTAAATTCAGAGTTATTTTGTGAGACAATGACAATGTGAAGAAGGAGACACTAATCTGGGTTAAGAGAGTTCCCAGGGCTCACAGAGCCATTATCCTCAGGGAATTCTCCAGCTCCCAGTTTGGGTGCAATTGTCAGCTTTAGTCCTTGGGTTTAACTCTGCTCCAGCTTCAGTATCCGAAAACTGGGCTGAAATGGTTCAGCTCTCAGCAACAGCCCCTCTCTTGTCAGTTGAGCTCAAACTCGCAGGGGTTGGCTCCTCTTGCTCTGGCAGCTCGATAAA
>JAWWES010000042.1:4098954-4129711 GCA_035583135.1 Lophotriccus pileatus
TCAGCAACAGCCCCTCTCTTGTCAGTTGAGCTCAAACTCGCAGGGGTTGGCTCCTCTTGCTCTGGCAGCTCGATAAACAAACATGAAATCCTTGAAGCGAGGGGCACAGCCCAGCCAGGCCTCACCAAAGTGCTCATTCCCAGTGAAGAGGAAATCCCCACCTCCCTTCTTCACCTTGCACTGCAGCAGGGTTCGGATGGGGCCTCTCCATTCCCCACTCCCTTCATCCCGCTGGAAAATCCTGTTCTTCTGCCTGTAGACTCTCTGGGCTCTGACGTCCACCCGGGACATGTGGTTCTCCGAGTCGTGGGAAACGTTTCGGATGGATCCTTTCACCACTGGATGTGAAGAAGACAGGAGCTGGTCAAGGAGCAGCAGGGAAGCAGCTCAGGCACCAGGATCTCACCAAATGAAATCAGTGGACAGCAGGAGTGGGGCAGGTTTTACACCTCCCACCTACACGTGGATGCATTTCTGAGCTTATATTGCATCCTCTGCCCTGAGGATCCCTACACAGGCAATGCTATGACCTTGGAAATGCTATGACCTTGGAACTGTGCTTTTTGACTACTCATGTGCCTTCTTCTCAATGTCACTGCCCCCATTTTTCACAACAGTCAATTGTTCTTCTACTAATCAAGTTAATTTCAACCCCACATCCATAGAAGGCTCAGAAACAGGCCACCATTTGAGCCATGAGCGCTTCAGCAAATGAGAGGTTTGCAAAGCAATGGAAACATCACCACCCTCCTGCCACAAACTCGCTTGTTTGGGTACAGAAAACTCAACAACCCAAGATGCAGAACAAGCTTATTTCCGAAGCCTCCAAGAACTTCCTCATTTAATTAGATTTTCCGAGGGAATCCAGAATTTTGGGTAACAGATGTCCCTGCTCTCTGCCTCCCTCTTTGTGCGATCATTTTTAATCAGATGCAGTCAAGTCTATTGACAGGCTATAATGCACTTGTTCCCGGTGCTCCAAGTTGCTCCTGCACCACTCAGGGCCCGGTGACTGAAGCCCCCCATCCTAAGGGTGACTATAAAGCCCCTATTCACTCCCGGTGTCATTTACACTTTCATTAGCAGCTATTTTCTCTAATCAAAAAAGTTGATGATAGCGATTTGTGAGCTCGGGGCAAGGAAGTCAGGCCATAAATAGAGTCAGTTCAAAGGGCCATTTCTTCTGCTCTGCTGCTGCTGTGAGTGTAAGTGCCCCCATTGTGTGCAGGGCCTCCACATCTGTCAGTCTCCGGTGGTTCCGAGGGAGAGCACCCGCATGGGAACCAGGAACTTCATCAGGGACAAACAACGGGCTGGATGGCACAGATTAATTTAGAAGAAGAATAAAAATTACCAGCTAAGGAGCGCTCCAAGGGAAGCCTGCTCTGCTCTGCACTGGGTTTGTATTTGCATGGTGATGTTGGTGTCTGGCTTTATCAGCTTTGAAGTGTGGCAGCCCCGGGTAGGGAAGCAGTGATTTGGTGGGGTTTTATTAACATTGGATGGAATTTGTGGTTTTGTTTTCACATAGGTGTGTTTACAGCTATAGAGCTGTGGCCACGTGGAAAGGCAGCTCTACAGCTTTGGCCGTTTGACCTGATCAAAGAGGTACAAACGTGTGTGTGGAAAAACAGGGGAATAACATGGACAAACCACTCAGAAGAAAAAAATCTCATTGCACTCTCAAGTAGAGAAAAAGGAGAAAGCTTTTAAGGTATCACCAAATTAGTATTTGTTATTATTTCTTTTATTATGGACTATAACTGCTCTGTTTTCTCATAAGGCATGAAATGCAACCAGGACATCACTGAAGGAAGTTTAAACCACTTGAAATCTTTAAGCTACAAACAACTCACTGCCTCTGCAGGAAAAGAAGTGTGTGAGTTGTGAGGGAAGACAGAGGGCATATTTGTAGTGGGGTAAAAAGAAACATGGACAAAGTGAATAAAAATGACCACACCAAGCACGTGCAACCTGTGTGTATGAGTGTCTAGGCCTAAGAGCCAGCAGCTCACACCTGTGAGAATTACTCATAGTTCAGTTTTAGATCTTAACTTTTCTGCTTGCAGAAAACAAGGACCTTGGCTGTCAGTTTCTACCTTCTAGGTTTCACTTTCACGCCCCATTCAGATTCTTTTTCACACAGCTATTTTCTTCCCCAAATCAGGGAGCACAGTCGTGACATTACTTGAAGAAAAGCAGCAAATAAATCCAAATAATCACTATAAATGAAAGGCAGAATGACTCCCCTTTAGCCAGCTTACCGAAATCACTGCTGCAAATGGCCATAAGAAGCTCCACGTTGTCACAAGGACGGCACATAGCTAGAAAAAAACCAACAGACCAGTTAGTTATTTATAACACTCTAATATATACATTATTATACAATAATACATACATTAGATAATACAGGACTGGTGAATTAGGAAAAGGAAATGAGGCAGAACTACCAGGTTAGAGAAAATTATGATCAGATACAAACCAGAACTCTTATTATGCAAATACAACCACGGCAAAGAAATAAGCACAGGGGATGTTCTCAGTGATGGCACCGCCAGTGATGGACCCTCACCCTGCAGGGGCTGCCCCCGCTCTTACCTTCCAGCAGGGCCATCTTTTTGAAGTCGGGGCCGGCCGTGCTCGGGTTGCTCAGCAGCTCGTACTGGAAGCTGGCGGTGCGGCGGCTGATGTCCCTGTGCGGGCTGGCCTGCAGGAACAGGGCCACTCGCTGCGGGCCGTGGGCGCTGAAACAGGACACGTGGTGGGGCCGAGCCCCTTCGGCCTCGCTCAGCACCAGGTGCAGCTGCCCGGAGCGCTCCACGTAGATGTTGGCCCCCTGGAAGTCGCTGGCGGGCTTGATGCAGACGGTGGTGTGCTGGGCGCTGGACAGGTTGGGCTCCAGGACCACTCGCAGGGCCCGTGCCGGGTACATCCACTCCAGGGAGCCCTCGGTGCAGCGCAGATGGACCTGCTCCACGGCACGGGAACGGGGCTCCCGGCTCAGACCACTGCCAGGGCAACAGCATCGCTCCATCACTAACGGTGACCGCAGCGCAGCCAAAACATCCCGGAGAGCACTGCCAGCTCTGCCCAGAGAGACAAACCCCGCTGCCAGCTCTCCTAAAGGCTTCCCTCCTCCCTTCCCGCGGGTCACAGCTGCAGCACCGTGCGGGAGGGATGCGGGAGACAGGGACTGCTCACACCTGCGGCTGCACCTGAGTGCACGGGCAGGCGCTCAGCCCCTTTTGCCTGCCTCCAAACCCACGCTCGGATGCCAGAGGGCAACTGCTCTGTGCTAAACAGCTCCAAACCTTTCCGCGTGGCAGGACTGGCCAATGCTCGGATGTCCGGAAAATCCCACCGTGTGAGCGGATGGGGGTGAGAGCCATCATTTGAGAATATTGGTGGCCGATTTCCCTGTCAGTGACCGAGGCAAACGCGCCAGCACCGCCCTCCCCGAGAGCCGCCGGGCCCGCCCGGTGCCCGCAGCCCCGGTGCCCCCGTACCTGCCCCTCCAGCTGCAGCGATCGGCGGTGCCCGGCCGCGACCCGGCCGCCCCGAGCAGCAGCAGCAGCCGCAGCAGGGCCGGCAGCCCGGGCGAGCCCCTCGCCGTGGCCATGGGCCGCCGGCAGCGCCCGGGAGCGGGCCGGGCTATAAGGGCGGCGGGAGCGAAGGGGGTGGGCTGGGGGTGTCGGCCGAGCCCGTCACCGACCCCTTTCCCCCGCCCCGCCAGCTCGGGAAGAACCCCCCAGCACAGGAGGGGGACACCCCGCCATCACCCTTCATCCCATCATCATCCCCTCTCCACCCCCCGGGCCGGGCAGCCCCCTTTGTCTTTGAAAGATTTAGAAGTGATTAATAACAGTTTCTCGTCCCCGCGTAGGGACAAACAAAAATCGTGTCAACATAATCAAAGCGAACTTTTGAGTGAGTGATGGAAATTCAATAGTTTTAACTTTTGCTTTCATGATTATCTTTCGGGGTCCGTGCACAAGAAAGCTCCGGGGCCCACGATTATCATGCTAAAAGCCGGGCTGTGCCTGCCAATAATTAGATTTCTATATGCATTGCCCTTTCCATATTTTCAATGAACGACACGGGGAGCTGCTCTTTTGCAGGTCTGGGAGAGCGAGGCTCTTTTAAGCCGCTCCTAAGCGTGGAATCGGGATTTCGCGGCCGGGCGGGGACAATGGCCCTCGGCACGGCTGGGTGGCACATCCCCAGCTCGGCGGGGCTTTGTTCCCGCTCAGCGCCCGCGGTCACCGGGACCCTCCGGCCATCTGTTACCTTGCGGTTACCAGCGTGTTCTCACATTGCCCACAGATGCACAGGGGAAGAGGCAGAGTTTGCCCGCAGCCTTTCTGCAGCGAGGGATTTTCCTGAAGAGGAAAACAGATTCGTTAGAGGAGATACCCTGTTAGACCCTCAGCTGTCCAACACCGGACTCCTTGAATCGTATTTGAACCCACACACAACCAACTTTTCTGTTCACTCACCAAATACTTTACCTTTTTACTTTTACCATCAAAAAAGCATTCCTGCTTTGACTTGTTCTTTGCTAAGGACCAGTGTTCTTTCCCACACGTACCTGTGCTGTGACTCCTTACACAACCTTGTCCAAAGTCTGGCTGGAGTTGTTGCTCTGCACGGCTCACTCCGGCAGTTCTAAAAGCATTTTAAATGCGTTAAACCTCGATGCTTATATACATTAGTGCCAGCGATCCTGAAAGCTCTGTGGAACTATTGTCTTACCCATCTAAGAAAAAAACCTGCTGAATATCTATGCTCTGACCCCATCTTGAATGGAAAACAACACACAAATACTCTTTAAAAGGTTTGATTGTGGCATAATACAGGAGCTGAGAGGCCAGAGCCCTTCTCTCTTTTGTGCAAATGAGACCGGGGAACAGAGGAGAGGACTCGGGGAGGGAACTGACACTATGATAAAGTGGCCCCACAGGAGGATTTATTCACTTCCAAAAGCTCAAAGTAACCCATCTGCTGCCATCAGGAGAAAGCATTGAGCCACTTGATCCCTGAACTTCTTCCAGCAGCAGCGTTCCCCCTTTCTGGGGAAAGCCCCGTGGGTTTTCCTGCCTTACTGCCAGCAGCCTCCCCACCCCACCTCCAGTTTCTTATTACCACCACATGACACAAAACATCTCCTGTTACAACTCTTACCTGAAATTGCTCATTACAGGTAGGACATTTGTAGGACTTTCCCCTCTTAGACTAAATAAAGAGTGGGCACAAGCTGTTTTTAAGATCCCAAATCATCAATAAGAGAGGTGAGAAGGAACAATCTGGACCCTGTTGAAGGCTGGGGGTTACACCTCTTTAACCACATCTATTCTAAAGCCACACAAACTCACCTTCTCCCTAGGGCAGAAGGATGAACCAGCAGCTGATGAGACAAATCTCTGCAGGTTCCCAGTGTCAGATTTACCTCCAAATGACATTACTACACTGTCTAGAATTTCCCCCCATGCACTGAGGTCTGAAACACCTCGACTTTCCAGCAGGGATCTCAGGCAGAAACACAGCCAAAGAGTTCAACAAAATGCAACTTTGTTTTTAAAATCCCTGGTCTGATCCTGCTGCAGCCCTCCCAAAGCCTGGCAGTCATCCTCATCCCGGAGTTGTTACAGAGTTGAAAAATCATACTTACTTTAATGCATAGTGAGGAATAAGAAAACCCCGAGTTTAAATACTTTAATCCACACACTTAAATCTACAGAGAAATACAGTACAAACAACAAGACAACGAAAAGATGCAACAGGAAATTCAGTAACAAGAGTCAGTGGTGTGAAAAACCTGTATTTACAAACTTTTATGACGAATATGGAGCAGACATTTCTCTAAAGAGCCTTCACAGAGACAGACCATGGTACAACTCACTGAAATTCCCAGTCTCCCTTAGTGTGGAATAACACCCCAGAACGGGGTGGCTTCGTGAAGCTGCAGCTCCTCACAGACAGAACCTGACCCAAGCACTCAAATCACACATCACAAGCTTTTATGAGACACGATCTCAGCCCCTGTGCCTCTGCAGCAGATAAAGAACAGACCTCCCAGCTTTTATGACAAAGACTTTTTACAGCAATACTTCCTTCTCCTCCCATTTCAGCCTGCCCTCTCCTTTTAAAAAACAAAGGAAAACCAGTTTGGGATTTGAAAACGTCACTTGATGTCAAGGAAAAAAATGGAAAATTTTGATTTAAGCGTTTATTTTGGAGGTTCAAAATTACGGTGGCTGGTTCTTTCCTTGCAAGGAAGATCCCACATACTGGACAGCTGCGAGCAGTGGGGTTTGCTCCGAGTTTTTGTCCTCTGAGAGAGGCAGGAATGATGCAGAAGGTGTCTGCTTATGTTTGAGCACTAAATACAGATCTGAAACTGCACCATGAGGATACAACTGATCTGTCAGGAGTCCACTGATCACTCCTTCCTTACTGCCTGGTGGGAAACCAAAAACTACTGAATCCCAAATGTTACTTTTATCACATGAAAAAAGCTAAGATGTTATAAATTCTATTTTTTGACCTATTGCACTTTAAGCTCCTATTTTTCCTGTTTAGTGCAATGTCAGAATATATGGATAAACACATTCAATACAAATCCCAAGCTGCAGCATCACAGTAGGTGAAGCTAAAGAATATTTCTTTTTTTTTTTAACTGCTAACATGCTGGTACTTTCCTGTAAGTAGTTATGACTAATTTAAAGTTACAGCTCTTAAAAGTAACATTTTTACAGTATTCTGATCACTGATTACTAAACAACTACTATACATATTTGAAGTTACACGCTACAAAAATAAAAATCCATTCTGTTTAACTATAAAAGTCCTAGAAAGAGAAGATGGCTGGAGGTACTTGAAGGATTACAGCAGTTGGTAGCAGACAAAATGGCTTTTGAGGGATGTAAACCTTGAAGTTACAGAATGCAATAAACTCACAATATAAGTTCCCACTTACTCTTAAAAAGAAAATGATTTTTATGCTGAAATTTACAAACAAGTTGCAAATTAAATGGTGCCAAAAACCAATTACATACATCAGTAGGAGTACACAGGGAACAGGGCAGCGTTACCAAAGTACAATTTTGGATACATTCATACAGTGAAGGGCCAGATCCTCAGCTAAGGTAAGTCTGCACAACATCACTAGGTTTAGTCAAGGCATGTAGCTTTATCCAGCTGGAATTATCTCCCTGAGATGCCCAAAACCTGAATTGAATATTCAGCACTCTTAGCAAGAAAACAAAATTGTGATCATGTCACGCTTTTAGAACTGTGGCCTCAACAAGAGAGAACATGTAAATTCTCTCAATACGTTTAATTACCAGTGAACAAGTGGTCTCTGCTGTCTCGTCCCTGTGTTCAAGCAGCAGCTCTGATTTCTCTGAAAAAGAGGAATTTTTTAACTAAGTAGTTCACATTCAACAGAATCAGTTATGTACTGGTATTTTTAAAACTGAAGACAACCTAATCTACTCCTATCTGAATATTCAACTTTTTCCTTTTCAAAAGGAAGAAAACTACTAGTAGCCTGAAAGGATTTTCAGTTAGAACACATGCAAAGATTCCTAAATGTCCTACCCTTACACTAACTGGGTTCCAGTGCTGCTCTACCAAAAGCATTTGTTGCCAAGTAAAAAAAAAGGGTTACTGGAACACTGATACCATTGTGCTGCTCCCAGCTAAAGGTGCAGTGCTTTAGGCTCTTATTTAACCAGTGAGATACAAGAACACACTATAAAAGCTCTGAGCTTCAGTGCAACATAACACAGAACCAGAAGGAACTGGCCAAACTGAAACCAAACCCTTTTAACACTCAGTTCTCAGAATGTGGAGAACGAGGAGGTTCCTCCCCAGCAGCAAGGAGCAAAAACTGTGCTTTCCAAACAGGCCAGGGGGTCTGGGAGCCTTTGGAGTCCTGACAGCTCCCAGGTGGTGATGGGACTGGAGAAGCCAAGCAGGTGGGTCACTGGGCTAACAACAGCCGTGTGGAGCCTTTCCAAATTCTTTTGCTGACAGGAGGATAAGCTGGACAGAAGCTCAACCATCCCGGCCTCAGCAGAGCTTTTGATACCGTCCCAAATGACGTTTTTAGCTGAAACGGAGCCAGCACAAAATGAGTAATTAAATGACTGAGGGAAAGAAGCGCTTACGGAGCAGTTGTAAACACCAGCAAGAAGGGGGAATAAAGTCTCAGTCTGAATTGGCTGGGGTTACACAGAATTAACCTTTACCTCACTCTTGCTGTAAGCACTGCCTCAAGATTACTGCCTCCAAGTGAGTTCAAACATGGTAATGTGTTTTTTTTGCAACCAGGAGAAACTCCAGTCTGTTTTCACTTCTAACTAAAGACAATGGTGTTTCAAGTTCCTCAGTGACCAAGAAAAGCAAGATATGGGGGGAAAAAAACATATGGAGGAACGCTGGAAGTGAACATATAAAAAAGTATCAAATGCATAAATTATGCTACAGTCTTTACATTATAAACATGAAATGCAATTCATAACAGTGCGGAGAAAAATGTTGAAATTTGAACAGAATCCCAAATTAATTTGAAACCAAAACATTACTATTGCAGGGAAAGAAAAACACAAGACTGTGTTCTTTAATAACTGCAAAAATTCCAAAGTGCTCTTAAAGGTATGCTCTACGTACTACCCTGGCCTGCTTTAAATACCAGGAACGACAGACTTACCAACAAACCCCCAAAGCATAAATGAATGCCATTTACCTCAGCTGGTTTTGAAGACTAAAAATGCAAGTCTGGACTTTTTATGAAGTCCAGACGTGAAGAAAGATCCAGCTGGCATTTGAAACAGTTTAACCCTGCTATGAATTGCTGAAGTGAAAACACAAGTCAAACAAAGCCTGTGACAGGAGGTTCTGGGCACATGAAAATACCCATCACATCCTCTCAACATGATGTGAGCCAGGCAAGGAGCTGACCCACAGAAAGGCTTTCCATGCAAACTTATGGTTCCTGTATTGTGTGTCACAGGACTAGGAAACCACAGTAAAGAAAGTTATCAGACCAAACTTCAGTTAAGCTAATAAATGCAGCAGTAAAACTTAAACATTGTGAATTTGCTTTTAAGTGCTTGACTGCTGATGTTACTGTTTGCTCTGTACATTTTACAGAAAGGTATGATGCATGAGGACTGACAGAAGAAACAATTCATTATCTTTTTGAAACATTGCTTTAACTATCTTTCCAATGTTAATGATTACCAGGATAAGGGAAAACCATAAATACAATTTCACAAGAGGCTTCCTCACCCTCACCATGGCCACATTTGCTGCCACCACCATTTGAGACACAAACTTCACAAACAAGGCCATTTACCAGGGGTTCTCCCAAACAAGCACCCAAGGAGGTGCTACTTTCACTTTGTTTCTCCAATAGGAATGATGGATTTACATTTCCCAGAGGGTTTCACACAGGTAGGACTGGACTCCCAGCAAGCTGCAGTAAAAGTGGGAGGGTGAGAAACCAACTCACTGCTCACCTACAGCAACACAAGGAGCCTTCAAAGCCTGGACATCACTTATTTCTGTTACATGTCAGGAGGCCAAAAAGTGAAGTTTTTGAACGGTTAAAAGTTCTTAGGCTATTAACCAATTTGAATAATCATCTGATCAACTTCAGGTAACTCTTTAAACTGCATCATGAATAATTTAAAGTAGCCAGTGGTTTCATGTCTCTTGAGCAAATATTGCCTTTCAGAGCACACCCCCTGCTTTTCCAGAGACTTGTCATTTGTTTGTAAACAACAGTTACATTAGAACCAGAGCATAGGACTTAAATATTTTTAGGATGCTGATGGCTACAAGTTATTAAAAAAAATAAAATAATAACTTAACTGGTAAGATTTTTGCTAATACAAATTGAACCTCATAACTGAAAAAAAAGGTAGTGGATTCATCTAACATATCACACCTAGGGTATCTTAAACACTTTTTACATAGATTTAACCATTATTTTTATCTATATTTACATACAATAAAATAATTGAAATGAGGTGTATAAGGCTAATGAATATGGAATTTACAAATGGCTTCTGTTTACAGCTCATTACACTCTAATCACATTTTCAGACAGCTATAAATTCACTGAAAATCAGTAGTATTGAAGTTCTAGTACAGACACTTTCTACAAGGAACACCATGAAGTTAAAAATGCTCTCCAAAGAGGAATACAATTGAAGGTTTTAAAAACACTGACTTTGCCAAGTTTTCAATAAATTACTTTAAAATATAAATAGTTCATTCACCATTAATGAAAACATCATTTTACAGACTGCTGAAAAATGGTTCCATTTTTAAAAAACCCTAGAAACACAGCCTACTTTACCCAGTGGTCTCACTTCCTGCAAGCACAAAGAAAAAAACAAACAAACAAAGAAACAAACAAACACGGGGGAGTAATGACAAAAGCAGCAACATTTAAAGTTCAGGCCGAAGCTCTCAACCTCTCTTACAACCCTGGCTAATGCAGCATAAATTCTCTTCCTACTTGGAAGAGCACCTTCAGTAACTGGACTAACCTGACATGTTAAACCCCAGTTCACCTCTCACCCACTGCAGGCTTAAAATGCCTGCAACAAAGGAGGAAAAAGGAAGCAGGTTTTTGTTTTTGTTAACCGTGAAGATGTTTTCACCTGAGAAGCTTTAACCTGAGCAGCTTCAGATAGGTCAAACTGACAGTCCCTGCGTGCTGTTTGTGTGTTCTGAACCTTCAAGCATTAATCTTTTCCTCACTTTATAATCATAAGGGAAATGCAGGTACCAGCAAGCTGTCTTTGACTCCCTAAGAGCCAGTCAGAAAAGAAATGCTTCCATGCTTTTTTCACAATCCAGTCATGCACAGGAATGCCAGAACCTGCCAACTTCTGCAAACTCGGCTCTCAACCTCCACACTTAAAATGGACACAGTTAACAGACTGATTTACTACTGAGCATTCTCAGAACTTTCACAAGTCTTTAAAAAATACCCCACATTTGTCAATCATCATTATTTCTTTAAAACCTTTCCCTCTAAACAGCCAAAAAAAGGCTGCTCTTCATCCAAGTTTTCCTCCAAAAAGCCTCCCCAAGAACTGTGATGCTGTTATTTACAAAACCCAGCATTAGTCTCTCACTGGACTGAAGCAGAGTCAAGTCACAGGATCATTCAGTGCAAGTCATGGTACAATTACTCTGAGTTGTATCTTGGATACTCAGGATGTCAGGGGTACTTTATGGCTTACAAAGCCACTGAGAAAGGTCATTCACTGACAGAACACTTCCAGAAACCTTTGGTCCAAAAGCATCTTTTTCTTGCTGACCACCTTCCCAAGAGCTCCCAGATCCTCTGCTCTCTCAGAGAACAGATTGGAAAAGCACTGTACAGGCAGTTATTTCTCTTGCTCCCAAGCAGAGGTGGCAAGGCTGCTGTCAGGAATTCAGCCCACATCCCACTCGGTCTGGTTTTCTGTTCTGGGGAAGGGGGCAGATGGCAGCAGGTCAGACTCCAGCTGTGCCCCTTCCCAAGGGTATGAAACATCCACACACTGTACTGTGGACGTGCAGGTCTGATTCCACAGCAAGGAAGGGCTGCAGCATCCGTCCTTTTTGAGCTGTTGGAGTAACTCGCTCCAGCTAGAAAGGCTGGAGGGCATCACCACCAATCTAAAAGGCAAACCAGTTGTGGTAATTCAGCTGTGAAAGTTTTCAGGAGTGTCAAAGCATGGCTTTTTCCTCAGCTCTAATTCATTCACAAGTATGAACCTTACGGCATAAACCTCCCTCTAGGTTAGGTGTGTTTTAATGAGCTGAAGTTCCTCGCTGTCTCACGTTGAATTCCACAAAATCTACATGTCCTCATCCATCTGCTCTGTCCCAAGGTCCTACTCGGACAGGCTGGAAGCGTCGTCATCCGTCTGTTCCCCCGAGTGGTACAACATCAGCGCGTGAGTCTTGTGGGTGATGGTGACCGTGCAGGGCCCCTGGGCCCAGGGCTCTCCATCCACCTGCATCGGCATCTTCGAGCTCTTCAGGATCAGCTGGGATCAAACAGAACAACACACCATCACAGCAGCTCACAGGAGACCTGAGAACACCTTTTCCTGATGCCAGGCACGTTTCCAGCCTGGACAGGGTTAGGGTCCTGCACTCACAGGCCACCAACCACAGCAAGGCTGTGAATTATGACACAATTAATTTTTACTAAGCAAGAGAAACATTTACCTCAACTGCAACTTCAGATCTGACAGCTGAGTGACTGAGATTCTGTACTGTGTATTACAAAAAACGTAGGGAAGCAGCAGGTTGACAACGAGCACTTACCCTCACGGTATGTGCCTGCCCCAGGCGAACAGGGTTGGCCAGTTTCACCTGGATCTGGGCACAGTGGAAAGAACCATGAACACCAACAACTTCCAGGAGTCCATCATCATGTCTGTGAAACAAAAACAGGACGCTCCTCTTAGTGATGCTCAGGAGCTCTAGCATTCCTGTCCAAATATCACACAGTCCTTTTATGGATCCACACAGTTGTTCTACAAAGAGGTTTATCTATTTGTGCTGGACAACAAAGCACAGTGAAGAGCAAATAAAACCACCAAACCCTGCAATTATGGAGCAACACACCAGCTGGCTTCTGGAAATTACAGATTCACAACTTTCCAAGGATCATTGTGGACTTACTTAAAGCTCACAGTGGACTTCAATAAACTTGTAAAATTTTCTTTCTTTGCCCTCAGTTATTAATCTACAGGAAAATCTTTTAATGGCTTAATTTTTTTCATATTTAGGTAAAGCACCATGCCCAACTATTTTTTAGAAATCCAGGATCATAAGCCCAGTAACAGAACTATGAAGTATATTTATATAAATGGCTTCTGAAGAAGGAAGTCACAGGAACTGATGTTCCCACCCATTTTTTCTTTAGTATTGCTCCAGTTTACTCATGCAGAGGAGTTAAAAAGTCTTGTTTTTACTTTCTATTTTAACCTCCATTGAGATGTGTTCTTTAAGTTCTAAAATAGATCCATCTTTCTCTTTTTGAAGGCTACCTTAATTTTTAACAGCCTCTTCAACGCTACTGCTGTCTGTCATGCCAGACATTTTGAAAGTCTTTAAAAACCCCCTTGATGTGTGGGATGCATTTAATCCAAGTCTACTATGAGTAAAATAAACAAATGTGAGGCAGCCTAGGAATCCTTCTGATCTGCAGGTAAGTCTGGCTGTGTAAGCACAGTCTACTGGAGGGAATTCCTTACACTACAAGGGCTGTTAGAGGGAAAAAGCAAAGCCAAAAACGCACTGTGTACCTTGCCAAGGGGTAAGGTTCATCACCCATTCCTTCCCAGAGCCTGCAGCCACCTCCCCAGTAGCCAATATTCAGCACAATGATGCCTTCCAAATTGGGCAACTCGATCCTCTCACCATCCAACTCTAGCTTTAAAAGACAAACAGAAGTTAATTACTGTGGATCAGATTCAGTACTTCAGTATAAGCTAATTATTCTGTTTATGCTCTTTTAATAAGCAAAAAGAACATCAAAAGTACTCCAAGGCCAGACCCACCCTTCCACAAATATCACATCAAGTGCAAAGCTTCTTCCCTTGTTTTTCACATGATAAGTTTTTACATGCCACATCTAGAGAATAAGCAAGTTAAAAAACTTACCTCAACCTTTTTGTTAAGGTCTTTACATTCTTGTACTAAGCAGTCTTTGGTTCCATAAAAAAAATAAACAGCCTAAAAAATAAACCCAAAACAAAACAGGAGAAAACACTGTTAGAAAAAGATAACACATATGGAGACTACTTGAAATATTCATGTAGTTATGGCTCTGCAAACCTTATTTGCACTCAAACTAAAGTTTCCAAATGAGATGGGCCACAACTTGAATAAGAAACTTACTTTCTACTTGAAAAGGAAATAGGCAACGTCTTTAAAACATTAAGTTTCAAAGCAAATGAGAAACTCTGAGCAAAAACTGAACAAACAGCAAATTCTGTAAGCAGAACCAAGGCAGTTACACTTGGGAGTGGGCTGGAAATGTTTTTTTGCCCATGGAATCCCCTCCCCAAGAAAAATGGATTCAAACTCTCAAAACTGCATGACAGGAAGTAGGGGAGTAAAGAAAGCAATATAAAGCAGAAAATAGCCTTAAGTCAAATCAACAACTACCAAGAGGAAATGTCACTTTACCAAACCCACCTTATTGATAATTCTGCTGGAAAACAGAGAGGGAGTCTTCTCACGATGAGCATGGAAATTTAAAGCCATGAGAGCGTCAGGTCCTATAGAAAAGTAGTTGTTCATTGTGAATACCTGTAAGACAGAACTTCCAGTTATGGCCTTATTAAGTATAATTATTATTAGGGTTTAAAACTCAGAGTGCTTAAGGGGAAGTTGGTAAATAGAAAAATACTTATAGAGGTATTCCATAGAACTCATATTTATACTTGCAAGCCACACCTTTGGTTTCCTTAAATTGTAGTATCCTTTGTTTGTTACTTGAACCTTCCACCTGAAAAACAAGAGTTGTTGCTTAGACTCGTGACAGTTCTCAGTGTAAGGCTGCAGTTAGGAATCTCATGTCTACACTGGGATCAAGGCAAAAGATTACACTTAGTTAAATGATGAAGGAGTTAAGCCCTGCAGAACAATTAATTCAAGACCAAATTTGGACCTCAGTTTTTGTAGTTCCTTCCAGCAACACTTGTGTTTCTTTACACAAGGTGCTGCAGTGGCCCATCAGCAGAACTAGAGTAGTATTGAGTCCTATGCATTTTACCTTTTCACTGTTCCTTACCTGTCTAGTTTGATCCCATCTGCCTCCATGACATTCCGTAAGATCTGTTCCACAGGGACTTCTCCAGCATAACCTGCCCCCCAGCCCAGGGTATTGGACAGGTCATTCCCTGTTCCCAGAGGTAAAATTGCCACTTGTGGGATGTATCGTTCTTGCCCCTAGGACACAAAACCACTGTGTGTCAGCTCCTGCTCCAGCACTCATTGTCTCCATTTCATCCCCAAATGCTCAGATCAGGTAAATACCATAAATCCTGCCAGCAGCCTGTGACACACAGCTGGGCACTGGGCTGGCACACTGAACTACTTACCACAGGGATAATGTAAAGGAAGGAAAGGTTAAACCACTGTGAGAAGGAGAGAGAATTACAAACACAATATGGAAACAATGCATCATGAGTGCTGAACAGAGCACTCCTGCAAAGGAATGATGCTTTGGATCTGGGAAGTGATATGAACTCTGAGATGTAACACAGCAGACTGTGAACAAGACACCAAAATGCTCTTACAGACTGAGGTGAGGTTGGGTCTAAACAACACATGCACATAATGCCAGTGTTCACCCACACACACTTATGGGAGGAGAGGCAGTGTCTCACTTTCAGACTGTCACCCACAGATGGAGCAGGTGACAAACACTCCTGCAGAGCACCGTGACAGAAGCAGACACTCAGAACAGCCACCTCAGCAAAGGGCTTGGCTCTCCCCACCACAGCAGGGTGAGCAGTTATTTCAGATGTACTATGGCCCTGGGAATTCAGCTGTGAAACGCACTCGCAGTGAACTGGCACTGTGGTTACTATTTTTTCAAGCAGAGTTATCAGCCAGGTAACCTGTATTTGAGAGTCCAGATAAATGAAGGGAGCAAATAACCTCCTGCTGATAATTAAAAGGTTTTGCTGATAACCTCAACAGTATTTACTTAACACCAGTGACTCAATTTGAGCCAAGAAAAACCCAGGTTTCATCAACTATTGGCTCTGAGGGACAATATATCAAGTGTCCAAGACAATGTAACCATGTACTCATATTCATTAACCTTTATAGTTACTTTATTTCTACTTTATCAGCACACAATAATTCTCAAGATGAGTTTGATTATGCATGAAGTTGTAATAATGGCCTTCAACTACAATATTTCATGTATTAACAAGAAAGCTGCAGTAAAAAAAAAAAGACTGATATAAGAAGAATAACTTCCTTTTAGCACTAGAAGAAAGTTTATTAGGTAAAGCACTAAAGCCCTTGTAATTATTCTCCATTCTTAATCTTCTCAGGAGTTCTTAGCAATACCCCATAAACTGGAATTATGTTCCATTTCAAATCAGCAGTAAACATCCAGCTTATTTTTTCCTTGCTGTTAAGAGGTGAGGCTGCAGACAGACATACTCTTCAGAATATATGATAAGGAGCAGAAGCAAAATTGCTGCTCTCATTCATGCACTGGCAATATAATCAGTATAGCTGGCAAAATTATGAGGTTATTACAAAAGATTGAGAGGGCTGGGAGAAACCAGCAGTCAGAGCACATTAGCCAGCATTACCCATGCTGTTTAGGACAAAATAAATCTGTTTAGACAAAGAGGAAATAACAATGCATAAAATATCCTGCAGCTTGTTCTTGTCTTGTAATTCAGGAAAAATATGAAAGCTTTTTAAAGTCGTTCTCTTCTGTAAAACAAGATGCACTTCCCCCACCCCTCTCCAATATGAATAAGCAATTCTGCAAATCTTTCTCTGCAGGCCTATTCAGGAAGATGAAGGCAGGTATAAATGCAGGTAAGAGATTAGGGGTAGCACTTTAGCAGCAACAAAACTCATTTCACCCTTAAGACATTTTTTACATTAAAAACCACAATACCTTTATCTTCATTTCATCGATTGCATCCAGGACCCAGCCCACTGTGCCATCCCCACCACAGACAAGAACCCTGACAGCGTTGCAAGGCAGCAAGGTGCAGAGCTGGAGGGCTTTAGCAGGTGCAATTTTGCTTAGATCAAAAACCTGGAAGAAAGGAAAATAAGGAATTCCAGAAGTCCACACAACACGACTCAGGATTTGCCTCATGGATAAACAACTTCGAGAAGCTCATTCCAGTGCAAAACAAAGATCCTCCATTTACAATATCACATTAACAAATGAGCTGTCTTGACTCCTACGGGCAGGATTTGGTTTCCCAAATCCACAACAGAGCTCCAGCTGCCTCACTAGGATTAAATGGCATTGATAAACTGAGCTGACAGAGTCCTCAGAAAAGTCTGTATCTAGAAGCATGGTGATGAATTCTGGAAAGATGAAAGACTTCAGATAAAAGTAATTTTAAACCACTCAGCACACAAACAGGTTTATTCTTTAAAGCCTTATTGGGATGCATTTAAAACAAATGCATAGTGATTTCTATTAGGCTGTATTCCATGGCTGGGTTTTGAACTTCAAAGGAAGAGTATTAAGGTGCAGCCAGGAAATCCAGGGAACAACTGCCTGCCTTACGTCAACATCCTGTGCCATCCCACAGGGATTTTAAGGGGAAAGCAACTACACAAAGCAGAAACTGTAAATGCTGACATTTCCACAAGTGAGCATTTAAAATACAGGCTTCAAATTAAGAAGATCTAAATACTTCATTTTCCAAACTGTGTACACTGTTTCAAGAGTCAGGTACTTCTCATTAACTTAATGACTGCATTACTACCGTAAATAAAAAAATCTGGACTGGTATTAGAATCACAACAAATTTGAGGGTGGAAGGAGCCTCTATATTTTTGGTTTCTCTTTGTGAAGCTATTCTTTCTGAAAGAGCAAACTGCATGAATTTGTTTCCTACCAATCTTCCAACAGATCCTGCTGCCATTGTGTAAGCAAAGCGATGTTCATTCTAATTGAAACACAGCAAATACCTGAACGGGGTTCAGCAGCATTTTAAATTCTCCAAGTAAAGTTTCACCCATGTTGTTCCCACTGCGAGTATTTGCCAGTATGATCACAGGCATCCACTGCTTTCTGCAGTAAGGTACCACCTGCAAAAGGTGAAAGTCAGTCAGTCACACAAATACTGCACGTTTGAAAGTGTTTTCAGCCTTGTTCCAAAACCCACCCCCCTTGTGGGTGAAAGGAGGAAGGCATCAGCTAGTCTGAAGCAGTCAAAACAGAAACAAGTATTTCTGACACACCAAGGCTGAAGATTCTGCAGTCCCCAGGAAAACAAACACTACAATGTTATGACCACAGTAGTAAAAAAAATAATATATATAATCACAAAACGTTCAGGAAAGTAAGGTGCCCAAATTTCAGTATTTTGGAATAAGAAAATTCACCTGTGTGCTTGTGCTTCAACAACCATGTCAGTAAAATGACAAACAGCTCTGAACTAGCACTTAATATACCTTGGAACATTTACCTGATAGTTATTAACCTGACAACGCACTGAGTTCAAGTTTCAGTGTGTGTTTGTGGGTTTATTTGGTCCAAGAAGCAGGAGGCCATTACCTTTTCATAATTGGTTTTTTTGTCTTTACGCATCTGGTTGATTGTAGACAAATAGTAGGGTGGGATAATTAAGTCTTTGAACTCTCCAAATGTACACTCCTCGGTCTTTAAACAATCCACCATGCACTCATCGTGCACAGTGTACTGACACCATGCACATCTGGAAAAAAAAAGACCAAAGAACATGAAAACAACCCTCAAACAACAGGCATGTTGATTTTGCTCATTTATTACAGACAGACTAACTTTCAGAAAAGTACTTATGTTGGCACACACCATGATAAGTAATATTTAAAGCATATTACAGGGAAAACTATGGATTGGCTACAGAAAATGACAGAAATTGCTCATGTGCTTTCAAGTCTAGGAAAGTATCTGAATTCTGTGCGGGGAAAAAAAACCCCAACAGTTGTAAATTAATTTTGTTCTCAGTAAAATACAGGTGCTATAAATATCCTCCTGCATTGTTTGTGATATTAACAGTTACACTGAAAGCCTGTATGAGAACCGAACTCCTCTCCATCCTTAAAGAGCACAGATAAAACACTGGATCTCAATTCAATAAAGTACTACCAATAACATTAATTGATGCATTTCCTAATACTGGTAATACCCCTTTAAATCTGAAACCTAAAAGGCTACACAGCACAGTCTGAGGCTGATGGGATTTTGTTATGCAAAACTGCTGTGTTTTTTGACCTATTCTAAAAGCTGCCCTGGAAAAGGGACTGGAACAAGAGGAAATACTGCCATATCCACTACCAGCCTCTGTAGAATGTTAATCCTCATTTGGTACATCCAAAGCCTTGGTTTAAGCAGCTGGGAAAGCTATTTTTGGAGTTCCCCTGACTAATCCAACACACGAGTAACCAATGATACTTGCCCTATACCCTGACTTTCTTTTCTTCTTCCTTCCTTTCCCCTTTGCCTCCAAATTGCTCCCCTTTCCTCCTCTCCTACACACACACTCAAGGTTTTGTTTCTGGAAGTAATACTCTTACACTGTAATTCTGCTTACTTACCAAGCATTTGGCAGTACCACACAGCAGCAAAGCAAAAGCTGGCAGAATATAAGCTTAAAAGAGGACATCCTTTGGGAAGGCTGAAGGAACACACTGTACCCAGGACCTGGGGAACTATCACTGTATTTTGGCACAATATGCCACAGTCAACTCTGCAAGCAGCCTTACTAATGACAGTGAAAGCCCATTTAATGGTTCCTTGCATTTTTAAACACTGTTAGCAGAAACTTTTAACAACAGATTATATTACAGCAGGTCATAAAACTTCCCATTAGCTTTTTTTGAGCATCCTTGGAAATGAACCTGAAACATTTATAGGATAGTTGTTGGTCTATTTACACTGAGCAGATGCCAACTTTGAGATCTGCAAACACACTCCGGTGCTCTGAACCGTGAGCTGTGCCAGCCATTGCTCAGGCTACCCACTGCACAAATGACAAATGTATCAGAACCTTCTTTATGTCACACCCTAAGACACAAACTCTCTTGGACACAGAGTCTCTTCTGTGTAATTACACAGCAGCTTGCCCATCATGCTGGAGTAATACAATTAAGACAACGAGTGGCCATGAGATGCAATGCCGCACTAATCTTAATCTATGACTCAAATTACCCAGAAGCAGCATCCATTTTAATTTTAGGCTCTTTGAAGTTGGGTTTTTTTAACGATTTCTTATCTGACTGCTGCAGGACCTCCTTCGGGGTGATGCCTACCATTAACCCTGCAGAAAACACGCCATGACATGGCATCGTACTTTGTCTCACCCAGCCCAAGCCCCCCGCAGTACCTGTAGTCGCAGAGCTTGGGCTGGGTGCCGCACTGCTGCTTGCACACCACGCAGCAGCTGCAGAGGGGCACGTTGCCCCTGACCCAGTGGTGCGGGATGGAGCTTTGGGCTGCCCCGGCGCCTCTCGTCATGATCTCCTTGCAGGCGAAGAGCTGGTCCGCCTTCTTGAGGCAGCGCTCGCTGGCGCGCAGGCCGCAGCAGCCGCAGAAGGCTCCGCGCAGCATGTGCTGGGCGCACACGCAGCAGTACGAGGGCTGCCCGAACAGGTCCGTGTAGCGCCAGTCGTGCTTGCTCTTGCGGAAGATGTCCCGGATCAGCAGCTGCCGCCGCGACCGCTGGAAGCTGCACCAGGCGGTGATGAGCACGGGCAGCAGCACGGAGAACAGCGTCCAGAGCGCCAGGCCCCGCCAGTCGGCCCCGCCCGGGCCCTCCATCCCCGCCGCTCCCCGGGCTAACCCCTCGCTCCGCTCGGCCGGGCGGCGGGGCGAGCCCCGGCACGGCCCCTTCGCTCAGCGAGCCAGCGCGCAGCTTCATGAACCATCCTCTGATCCCTGCCCGCGGCTCGGCACCGACCTGCGCCACACCGGGCGGGCCGGAGGCTTCGTGCGGGGCTGCTCCGCCCGCCGGGCCGGGCCGGGCCGGGCCGAGCGGCGCCGCGGGGCGCGCGCGCGGCGGAAGCGGAAGGAGCGGCCGCGCGCGGTTGCCAGGAGACGGGCCCGCCCGCCCCTCGGCCTGTCGCGACAGCGGCGATGTCGCGGGGGGGCTCCGGCACCCGCCGCGGTCCGTGATGGAGCCGTTCGGCTCCGGCTCCGCCCTGTTTGTGCCTGGTTTTCTCAACCATAAATGGTCTTCCCCATAATGTCGTTCTGTCGTAGAATCACGGAATCATCGAGGCTGGAAGAGACCTTTGAGACCGTCCACCAGCACTGCCGCTGTAGCCCCTAAACCACCAAACCACATCACCCAGCTCCTCTGGAACACCTCCAGGGATGGGGACTCCACCGCTCCCTGGGCAACCTGCTCCAAGCCTGATCATACAAACAGTGACAAATTTTTCTAATATCTAATCTGAATGTCCCCTGTCTCAGTTTAAGGCCATTTCTGGTCCTCTCACTGCAGGCACGGCAGAAGAGACCACCCCCACCTCACTACACCCTCCTTTGGGGTGGTTGTGGAGAGCAATGAGGTCCCCCCTGAGTTGTGCCTTTATTGCCCAACATAAATGTTTTCCCCCATAATTTCAGTCTGTCATCATGTGTTTGTCCGTTTCCCCTGCAGCAGTTCTAAAAACAGTGGCTGCTATTAGAAGGTACAGAGTTTTGCACTTTCAAAACAGTATCTTGAGCAATGACATAAATCCATAAAATATACACAAAATTTCTTGGGATTTTAGGGTCTTGGTATCTTAAACCACAGGCTGAAAAACGCAAACTCTCCACAGGTGGGCAATACCCAGATTTCCAAGAAAAGCACGTCAGGACTGCCTGACCCCTGAACTGCCCCATTCCCTCCTCATGCTTCACTCTGGTCAAGCCCTTGTGCACTCACATTTTTAGCTTTTAGATTTCTATGTCCAGCACGGCACTGCCCAGGAGAGCTGCAGGCTGTCACACTTCTCAAGGCTGAAACTACCTGTTTGCAGTGACATTTCTTAACCTTCATCCTTACTTCACACTGTGTTTACTAGTAAGGACATTTATAATCCTGTTTTCTACTAGCTTGTCCTGCAAAGAGAGGAATTACGCGAGTTTTCACTTGTATGATTCTATTAACTTGATAAAAAACTCTGCTGTGTTTCTCAGCAGTGATAATTTGGCTTTGCTAGAGTTAAACCCCTTTAGTACGTATTTCTCTGCTGGAGTAAAGTCAGAGACAATCTTTGAAAAAGTTTTGCAGCTGCCTTTGAGATTAACATTCTGTAATAGGAAATTGTTCGTTTTAAAAACAGTAATATACCTTAGGCACCCAAAACCTTTGCTTGCTGTGCCAAGTGTAAGGTGATGTGCTTTATTCTCACAAATTTAAAATACCCAGTGTAACTCCGAAGCCTGAAGTGGAAAAAAGGTCTTCTATTTTCTTTCCCCCAGGAATAGAATTATGCTGAGAATGTGTGTGTGCAGATAATAGACTAATTCAAACCTTCAGACCAGCTGTTTTCAAAATCATACTATCACTCAAATTAAAGCATAAACAAACATTTGTGACTGACGTAGCTGCTTCAAATAGGCGAATGCCTTGGTCAGTGTTACTCATTTTGGAACAGACTGAGAGAAAAGCAGAATCAAAATGAAGAAGTTTCTTGTGTTTGTCTCCTTCTTGGTCCTGGTGACCACTGTTACAGGTAGGAGTTTATGTCAACAAATCTGTGTGCATATGTAGAGCTGAAGGATATATAAGTAGTATTAGTTCAACCTTCTATTTTAGTTTCCATTATTCATATATTTTCATATCTTTAATTTTCAATACATAACTTTTTATACTGCAGGCTTTCCACTATTTGATTTTTAACAATCAATATTTGGTGTTTAACTCTCTGTATCACCACGCTGTAGTAATTTGTTGTAAACCCAAAAAGTTCAATTTTACTTGCTTACTATTTTAATCTTATTTTACCAAGGTCCTGCAAGTGGAATGTTCATTGCAATCTCTCCTTTTCAACATCTAACTCATTACTTTGAAAAAGAATCCTATAAAGCAACAGAGAAAAGAACAAAGAGTTGGAAGAGTCACTAATGCCAGTGGTTAGATGGTGCTTTATATTTCCTCATTTTATTGTAACATGAATATGTAGGCTTTGCTTCCTATTAGTAGAGCTAGAGAAAACACAAATATAAAAATGGTTTAAAATTCCACTCCTACCTCCTGGAATGCAATATCCCCTAGGATGGGGCTGCAATGAAAGAACAATTTGTATAGAGACAAAAATCAGGTTTGGAGACACTTCATTTTGCACTGACAGGTAAAATATTACCTTTTTAATAATTTCAGAACTAATTTCTGCTTTTCTGCCTTTAGACACTTCACCAATTTTGTCTGAAAAAGAGGCCAAACAGCTTCTGAGAACTCGCCGTGAGAGCAGACCGAGAAAAGCTGGTTTCCCTGATGAGCCAATGAGGGTGATTTGACATTTACTCTTAAACTACATTAACCAAAGAAAAACCCCAACACCAAAACCCCCCAAAACATTTGTGCTGAGCATTAAGTTTCTGTAGATTTAGTTCCAAGCAATATGTTATGAGTGTCACCCTTTTGAGCTGCTGATTTCTTCCATGAAATGTTAAAAAAAAACCCTTTACATTCTTTTGGTTGCCGTTAAGATTGTTCTGTAAGTGCTGAGTATCGCTCAGGAAACGTTCACTTGCAGAACGTGCAGATTATTTCTCATGGTTCAAAAACACCGAGCAAATTATCGAGAAGAAAGTGGCTTTTCATTCATAGAAACGTGGATTTCATCAGGTTGTTCCTGAAAAACTGAATAACAGGAAATATCTTCTGCTTGCAGTACATTCTGCACTGCAGGCAGGGAGGAGATGCAGGTGTCAGTGGTGAGTGTGGAGATTGAGGTAGTTCTCAACCAGCTTTTAAAATCACTTATTCATTCACTTATTTATGAATACAGATAGGATTTTTTTTATGATATCGTAGGAGCTTTTAGTTGCTACCTTAATGCAACAGCATTGGGTTTGCACGTGATATCTACACATATTTATTACTAAACCCTCTTACAACAAAAGGAAAAGTAAAAGAACTAAAGGGCGTTCTCTTTTACTTGCTTTGACAAGGTGTAACATATAATTCTGCACTTCTCAAGGGTACTTAAGGTATTTTAAAATTACTGCCTGTTTCTTTCCGAAGTAAATAAACTGAGCTAAAATTACATGGTTCTGAAGAGGCAAACCCCACAGAAGCCAGAAGCTCCAACGGATTGTGAGCGTGTGACGAGTGCAAGAGGCTCAGTTTGGCAAGGTACTGAACACCTCTGAACTCTGTAAGACATGAGGAGCACTAGATACCTTGAGGATTGAGCTCAGAGTGTGCCAGGGCTGTGGAGACAGCTCCTGGTTTTCCCTTTCCAGTGGGTATTGCACAGCAGCCAAAAAGAATCCACCTGTTTGTGCAGCACTCTGGATGAACACGCTGTTTGTCAGGTGTGACACCACCACAAATCAGAGCTGTCACAGGGGTATTGCTCCACACTTGTTAACAGCCTTGGACACTGAGGATTGCACAACAGAGCCAAACCCCACAAGGCTTCACTGCTGCCCACAACACTCAGGACTGGGCTGGTTTCTAAGCTGTTGTTAAATGAGCCTTGCAGTTTTTGCAAATTAGCAGGAATACAGCTCCCATCTGTGCTGGTGCTTAATATACCACCAGGATTAATGTTATATAGTAAATATAGCACATACTGAATACCAAGTAAATAAAGCAGTAGAAGAGTTGGATTGAGGTAAATCCTGTATTGCAACAAGTTGCAAGCAAATGTGCAACATTTAGTCAACGGTTTAGTTTTAGGGAGTCCTGTGAGGAGCAGGGGGTTGGACATGATGATCCTTATGGGGTTCCTTCCCCCTCCAGACATTCTATGAGTCTATGACATTGTTTTGGAGAGGAGGGAGCCAGGGCTAGAGAAGTGTTGTATCACTGACTCTGCTGCTCTGTCCTCGCCACTCCCCATCCTACCACAGTTAGGAGCAGACACTTGTTGAGAAATTCCAACCTTCTTTTTATTTTTATTTTTTCTAGACAGCAAAGTTGACCTTCTGTAAGAAAACCCAACCATAAGAGTATTTGTTTTGCTCACTAAATGTCAAGGTTTTCAGTAGAAAAGGAAACATCTTCCAGTAAAAAGCCAACATTTGCTGCCAAGTGGAAAATGGAGACTGTCTCTTATGAGTGAAGGTGCAAGGCTGCTGCATCCCTGTGCTCAGTTCTACCACTGGCTCAAGGAGAAAAACTGATTTTGTATGGATGCTTTGTAGCAGAATGAAATGATTTCTGGGATGAACCCACCTCTGTTCATCTATTTTAAGCAAAAGCTGTTTGTACTAGGCCAGATCATGCTGAGCTGGGGAATGCAATTTGCAATTCTTTGTGACACTCTTTGACTTCCACAGTGCTGCTGGAGTCAAAAACCTGTTCAGTTACAGACAGCAAGATCTGCCCCCTTTGTTTATTACAAAAATGTAATTTATGTTATCAGCATGCTTTAATCTTACTTTGAGATCCTGCTTTTTATAACGTGTCCTTTTCTCAGTCATACAGTTCTGTTCTCTGCCAGTTCCTAATGCAGTCTCTCACCAGGGATTTGAGCCAAGTCTCCCTGTGCTGTGAGGAGAGAAAGCCCAGTAAAAGGCAGGAATCTAATGCTGCCTGCTGGCACCCAGGGTACCCACCCTCTGCTCAGCACAAAGAGCAGGGAGCTGGATGACAGCGGGAATACTTGGCCAGTGCAAAGGGTTTAGGCTCCAGCTTCCAATCCAACAGTGCCTGCTGTGCAAAGCAGTGGGGTGTATTTGGAATAAATGTATCTACTGTTCACAAAGCTTATGAGCCCACATGCACTGGGACTGGGGCTTTTGAAAAGTAAATTTTGTTCCTGAAGGAGGTCAAGTTTTTGATACACAGCCCACTTTGCTTTGGTAATTTTTTGCTTGGACCAAACTCCCTCCTTATAAATGGGTATGGGAAATTCACATTGTTTTATTTATCATAGAAAGACCACTGATATGAGCTGCTCTCCTAGAACCCTTCTGAGTTCTGCCACGTGATCCTACAAGGGGTTAATGTTCTCTAATCAGCAGGAATCGATTTTCAAAAGAGGCTACAACAGACCTATCTGTGAGAATCCTCTGTGCTCTCAGGACCAACAGAAGCTTCTGTGTCGATATGCAAATGAGAAATGTGTATGCAGACTTCCACATTTATGAATATTGTTGTAAAATTCTTGCTTGACACCTTTACTGATCTGGATGATGATGTCATTCATTAAATATTGCTAGGTTGGGGCAAGCTGACTAGCAACACTGTTTCACTATATTTGATTATTTTAAGAGGTAAATGAATTGCTCTTACATAAGCTGTAAAATTCTGCTGGTTCATTGGCCTGACATTAGAATGGAGTGATTACATAATGAAATTACTTCTTTTCTTTCACTAGGAGTATATGCTTTATCTCCAGCGCTTGGAGCAGAGATCAGAAGAACAATTCCTTGAGCACTGGCTGAATCCACATTGTCTCCCACACTGCAACAGGGATCTAGTGCATCCAATCTAACGCTTTTGCCTATCCTGCAGTTGGTATATATATTTCTTTTACTGTGCATACTTACTTTATATATATATAAAATGTATATTTGGACTTTTTTATGACAGGAGAAGCCTTCCTGCATTCTTTAAAATTTGTCAACTGGGATAAATTTGAATCTTCACCACAAGTGATGCTTTTTAACACAAAAATTGCAGATTTAGCTTCATGTTTTCAAAAGCTTTTAAGCAGGAGAATACAGAGATGGTGTGTGTCAGGGCTGATCTGTTTCAAGAGACAGAAAGTTCATCTGCTTAAAATTCCGATATTTGTACGTATCTAAATACCTCTAAAAATCTGGGTGTTGTGGGAGATTTCAATGGAGTTATGCTAATCCACAACAAGCCAAAGGTCTGAAACTTCTTTAAAAACAAAAACATAAAGTTCTCAAACCTCAGCCTTAGGAGGTAAGTTGGCAGTTTTCAAAAAGTCTTCCAGCTGAGGCACAGTTGAGAGCTGACTCACTTAGCTACAGGAATTCTTCACAGCAGCTTCTCACCAGCCACTGGGAAGAATTAATGTTAGAAAAGTGCTTAAATGATTCAAAGCCCTTTAGATGTTGTTAGTATGGCCAATGCCAGCACGGTTTTTAATTATATTTTTGTTTTTTTCTGCAGATCTCATTGGCACATGGATTTATACTACGATTGTGTTAAGGAGGACAAGATTATTCCTGCATTGCCTACGTGCTCAGTGTAGAGCTGAACCTCTTTGCAAGGCAGTGAATCCTAGTGATACAGCAAAACTTCCAGCTACAAGTGGTTACATATGTTATAGACCACCCTATATTTTCTACCAGTAATGATTGCATACATGAATAAACCAATTAAGGGTTTCCCCCAGTTTCTGAGGTATGGGCAAGAATAAATCCCTGATTAGTCGTTTAAAGGGCACAGCTTTAGACTGTCTGAAGCAAGAGGAACTTCGAGGGAGAAGTCCATAGAAAATGGGAGAATATCAACATGAAGAGGCAGCCAGCTTTCTGGGCTTTGGAGGAATCCTTAATTACAGTTTTCTAGGTTAAATAACAATATTGCATGAAGGCATAACATGTACTGAACACTGTGTTTAATCACCTGATGAGCATTTCATGTACTGTTTCATAATAAAAGCTTGGCTCAATTCCATTTTCTGCTGATTTTGTTACCTTAGTCTCCCATACTATTTACTGACAAAAATCACTGGAAGTGAGGCTCAGTATTGTGAAGTACTAAAGAAACATCAGAGGACTTTCTAGGATCAGCAGCTGGGAAGCACTACAGTGCAGTCTAATAATTTTGCAGTTTCTCTGCACAACTATCCCTTTCCTCTAGAATTCTGCCAGAAGGGGTCCATGTATCCAGCCAACCCTTTCCTGCCTGTGTGCCTTTATAAGCTGTGCCTTGGAACAGAATATCTTGTACAGTCAGATGGCAAACATATGATATCTGCAAAACAACATGAAAAGTTTCCTGATGGCTCTTACATGGCTGTTATGATCTGTAATGGCAAGAGAATTAGTTATGAATGGACCAAAGTAACTTTCAGAGCTCCTCACTGCAGTTGCTCCAAGAGCCCGAGTATTGGTAGCAAAATAAAACACAATTTTATGAAGATATATAAGGCAATTACTGCTGCAGAGCTTTGGATAGGCTGGAATGGATCAACAATCTTTCTACTATACTTTCCTTCCAGTAAGAGAACCCCCCTAGATGACTCCAAGGAAATAATTTAAATCTCAAAGCATCAAAGGCTTGCCTTCCCCTACTGCCAAGATAAATCACAGATTAAATCTGGGAGTGCAAAAAAGCATAATCAGGCTGCTATTGTGGGCTTCATTCATAACACTCTCAATACACAGATCTAAATTTGCATATCTCTTTGAGTTAAAGTCATTAGGTGAAATCCTGGCTCTGTTTTTACTTGCAAAATGGAAAATTCATGCTGATGCCAATTATGCCAACTTTCACCCTTTGAAAGTTGATTTTCAAATACTTCTTTGAAATAAAAGAACTTCCACCTAGTTATGTATTTGTTAGATAACTGGCAAGGTTAAATAGGAACTTCTAGGCCAACCTCAGTAACACTGGGCTAATCCTAAAACAAATATGTAGAATAGGGACTGTTATTGTTTTTAAATTTGCTTTTCCACATGAGGGCTGAAGGATCTCATATAGGTAACTCAAAAGAAAAGTTAAGTATTATTAACTCTAATTAACAAGGAGAAAACCAGAAACACAGAAAGGTGAAGTACTTCCAGGTCAACGATCCATGTTCTCTCCCACTTCATAAGGGAAGAAATGATGGTCTAGTGTAGATAGTCTTTAGCCCACTCATGACAGATTTCAGAAGCCAAGTCTTCCATTCATACAAATTAATGTGGGCCCTGCAAACAAACATAGAAACACCCTTCAGCCTGCCTGAGAGGCAGCCAAGGAGGAGCCCAGCCCAGCCCAGCCCAGCCCAGCAGACTTTCCTAAGTGCTCATCACTGGCAAACTCCGAAGGCTGAAGAGGGAGTGAGGGTGTGAGTGTGTCTGCTTTAGACTATTGCCATGGATGTAGCAACCCCTCATCCTGCTTATTATACACTTCTGCATGTCCATAACACACACACAGCATTTTACACATCATTCAATGGACTAATAAGAGAACAGGATCTTAGGATCAGGTATAAATAAATTAGCTAATTTATTATGACTCAGCAGTGAAAAAACTCGTACATGATTAGCATAAAAAGTAAACACTGCATAAATATTATACTTAGTTATAGCTACAGAAATGGTGTAGTGAAGCTTTGCTTCAGAGTCCTTCAGTGTGACTTTATTCTCTCAGATCTTTCCTTCAAAGCTGTGCTGGAAATCATCTGAAGTTGAACTAGACTGAGTGTGTTCAAGGATTAGTTGGAGGTTTGTTTTTGTCCATGCCTAAAATCTTGGGGGAAAATGCTGGATTTTATACATGCATGGAAACCATTAATTTTCCTACTGGGTGAAGTTTTATGGTAATCTATATTACATTAACTAATTAGAATTTGCCTGTGGAAGAGCCACGAGAGGGCTTAATATAAATGAAATAGGAAGAACAAGTGACCTAAAAGTTGTATACTGAAGGTGGGAAAGCTGGAAAAATAGTTGATTTCCAAATGCTTTTAAACAAAAGGATTACAACGGACTTGGGAAAGCCTTTCATCCATGAAAGTGAGAGGGATAACCACCAGCTTCAATCGCTGACTTGCTCCATACCCAGTGCCTGCTGCCTTCCCTCCGCTGAGGACCTGCCCACTAGATGCCACTGTTTCTGCACATATTCAGCATCACAGCCCCCAGTGACTCAAAACACCACATCCCTCCTTCTCCCCCTTTGCTTTTTTACTCCTTTTCTTAAAATGTTCAGCTCAGATGATGGAAGTGAAAAGTCACCTCTAAACCATAAAAAAAAAAGACCCTCAGCAAATGGCTGATTTTTTCCCCCTTTTTGGATGCCAGGCTGCTGTGAATGTGGGTGTGAGTGTGGTGTCTGCCTGGCTACCTGCTTGTGTTTCATTATGCCAGAGAAAGAAATGGTTGAGAGCTCCTACACAGAACACTGTAGTGGCTTGTGACTTTTTACTGTTTGCCATTCAAATGCAGATCCTAAGAAAGGATTTTGTGTGTTTGCAGAAGCTCTTCCCTCTCGAGCAGGTCCCATTTGACCCATCTTCAGCTACCCCAACTGTAAGCTGGAGATTAACACATGGGTAGAAGCATCACTGTCCAAGGCACGACGTTATCTTCCTACTTTTATTATCTTTACAGCATGGGGAACTGTGTTTTAGGTGCTGTGCAAAACCTGGACTGAAAAGGGCAGACTGTGCCCAGGGCCTGAAATGCAGTGCCTCTCTATAAAGAGCAAGTAAATAATATTAACTCTAATTTAAACACACATCAATTCAAGAAAAAACACAAAGGTTGGAATTTTTGAAAGCATCGACTCCTTCAGCAAGGCCAAGACTGAAAGGTTTTATCACAGACAGATAAACAGGACACGAAGCAGTTGCACTAATGCCACTAAGCACTTTGGCAGTTCAAATAATTGGCTGTTTCTACCAGACTGCCTTACCTTGCAGGAGAACATGCCCCAGAAGTACTAATTTACTAAGACTGGAATTTCCAGGAAGCTCACTGAAAGAAGGTCAATCACTTGCTTCATTTGAAATTCACTTTTGTAGGGGTGAAGGTAATGGAAAATGCAACACTAAACTTACCAGTCTGCAGTTCATGTGAGTCAGTATTTGCCTGCTTCTCAGGGAGGCTGAGCAGGTGAGCCTATTCTTCCACCCACAAGAGTTGGAGCATTTCTGAAACATGAACATG
>JAWWES010000042.1:4129811-4195473 GCA_035583135.1 Lophotriccus pileatus
TGCTTCTCAGGGAGGCTGAGCAGGTGAGCCTATTCTTCCACCCACAAGAGTTGGAGCATTTCTGAAACATGAACATGAAATATAGTGAGAAAGCAAATGCCTATAACCATCTGAAATGAAATGATGAAATAATACATACGGAAATGTTTCCCTGCAGTACTCTAGGGATTTTTTTTTATTATTATTTTTTGCAATAGTTCCAGCCTTGTTTCAGCTGTCAGAATGTTGTTTTGAATGAAGACTTCTGTTACTGTCAGTGAATGAATGCATAAGTAACTTCTGAAGCAGTGGAGTGAAATTGGATGGATTGAATGTGATCGCTGCAGCAGGAAACTAGTTTAGTTTCTCAGTAAAAACTTATTTTTTAATGACTAAAGAGATCAGAGTGGACTTTAGAAGGTTATCTGAGCCTTTTATGGTCTACAAAGAGTGGAAAACCTTGTGAGAATTGTGTGTCTTGAGGTTTCTGGTATGTGATTAGAAATGCTGAGTGATCTGTCTCCTATCTGGCATTTTAATCCTTTTTCAGGTCTGGGGGCAGAGCTGTGTACCAAAATGAAAAACACTAAAAAGCAGAAAAGGTTCAATGAGCTCTGAGCCAATAAAACTATCCTCATTCTATCAAAGCAGCATGGTCAGCCCAGGGTAGGCTCAACATGAACCCAAAAGTTTGGAGCCCTATGATCATTCCAAATCTCAAGCTCATCTTGGTACTTCCTGCCTGTTTATTTTTAAGAGATCATCAGTTGAAGTGCATTTTTCCCCCCAATTTGTGGGCATTTGGGTCTATATAACATTTCTCTATATAACACAAGCATCATGCACAAACATTTATTAAACTGAGCAAGCCAGCCTTCAACACAGGAGATTTGAGACCAAAGTGAGGCAGAACTTTGCTTCATTCTGTATTTATCAGAATACACAGCAACTATTGAATGACCTCAAAAATTAATTCAGCAAAGTGCTTCAGATGTTCAGAAGGTACCTGGCTTAGAGATTTGCTCCTGAACTCTTCGGTGTGACTCTGGATATGTGCCTGCAGCATCTATAAAACCGAGACTGGGATCCAGTCCACAAAATGCCTGGATTACCAAATTCACAGCACTTCTGCTGTCCAGACATCAACAGAGCTCAATATTCCACTTAATGCAATCAGGATGGATTTCTGTATGCTTCCCATACCCTGCATAGGATTAGTTCCAACATCAGTAATAAACTCCAATGCTTCTATTATCAAAACATGGTTTATAAGCACAGAAGTAATTAGCAGAGCACTTTTTTTTTCTCCCGTCTGGCAAAGACTGATCAAAGTTCTGGGGAAAAAAATAGTGAAAAAGAAAGAGTAACACTGAGTGACAGCCCCAGGAAGAGCCACAGAAAGGGTTTTGTGCTCCATTTATTGGTGCTGTGGAATGCACAGGACCAGCACCAGGCTCTCGTTATCTGTAGGGAACACAACACTCCAGCAAACAGGGCCAGGCTCTTTCTGCAGTCATGGGGGAATAGTGGTACAATAAATTTATAGGTCCAATGGAAGCCTCTTTAATTTATTGAGAAATGACAAGGCATCTGAGGCCAAACTGTATAAAATCTACTCCTTTATGCCTTAGTTACAAGCCACTGAATATTTACTCTGAGGCTGTGGATAAAATTGTCATTCATGGACCATCCAACCCTTGAAAGGGTCCTACCCAGAGTAGGGTGTGTTGGATTCCTCACCTTGCTAAAAAATGAAACAACAGTGACTTGAAATAAAAGAAATCTTTTCAAATGTCATGTTGCCAAAGCAAATTCTTCCTGGGAGCAACTGACAGGCACGGATCAGGGTTGAACTGTTACTGGTCACCTCCCAGAGTCACGTGGAGGAACCAGAATCTCATCTTCCACTTAGAAAACATGATTCCAGCCCCCCTGGATACAAAGGAAAGCTTGAAATATGAATTGTGTATAGCAGATCCTGCCTGTGCCTTTAGGGAGGGAGCAGTTCCAAGACACCTGACATACCTTTTTTCTCCCAGTTCTGACATTTATTGGCCATTCTGAGGGCCAGGGTGAAGCCTGAGCACGGGACACTATGGTGGGCCACAGCTTTGCTTTCATTTAGCCCTGCAAACCATTCACATCCATTTTTTTAAATTTCCTAATTGTGTAAACCAGGATTTTAGGCAACAAACTCATTTATTAGCAAAAGCGAAACAAATAAATGCAGTAGATCTGTGTCTATATTTATTTTCTCGTGTGTATATATTTACAGATATTTTAATGTGCTCTAAATGATAGAAATTAAGCTTATGTTTCAACAGGGGATGGATCTGAACTGCATCAGCATTCCAGCTGCAGAAATTAGGGTTTTCAAGAACATTCTCTGCCCAGAGTAATTAATTTTTAAGTACTCAATATTTGAGTGCATTTCAGTGATACACAAAGTTTTGCTAAAATCAAATCTATAGCACCAGAGGAGGCTTGGGTGGTGGGTTGTTAATATTTGGTATTTTATATAAGAGTCAGCAGAAAAAAAAAATTCCCCTTCTTCTCCATTTACCATTTGATGCTTTAGAGGTGCTCAGGGAAAGAGAGAAAAAATGCCTTTATTCCACATTGCACAGCTGCTGCACTGCTCGAGAAAAACTGTTCAAATATTAATATGGCTTTGGGGCTAAAAACATTTCTTAAGAGACACTTCAATGCAATGAGTTTCAGCCAAGTGAACAATCACAAAAATAGAGTCAAAGACCAAAATCCCTCCAGCTGATAGAAAGCCAATTTATTTATTTACTGGTGCAGGCCTACAGAGCTCGTTATGTGTGATTGTATCAGTTCCCAGCCCAGCCTCAGTCCAGAACTGCTCATGGATGCCATAGATCATGACCTCTGGAGCCAGACAAATCTTCCTTTTCTCACCCCAGGCTCTCAGTGTGAACTGGACTGTCTCAGGTCTTCTCCACACCAGCTTTAGTGAGCTGAGGGGAGTTCTGTGCAGTTTGGGGGGCTTTTATCAGCTGCACAGCCCCCTCCAGAGCTCTGGTTAAACAGCCCAGGGAGGTCCAAGCTTTCTTACCCAGTATTACCAGTGTGTCTGAGGGTGTATATTGTGGTTGTCTCCTGTAGCTCTGCCTTGGACCAGCCTGTCCTCATCATTCCAGCTGCACCTGGAGCTGCCTCACCCCAAAGGGACTCACAGTTTCATCCCACCCAGGAAACAAAGAGGAATTCCCTCAAACAAACCAGTCTGACGTGGATTTCAAAGAGAGCCCTGAACAGAGGGCAGTGCTTTAACTTTGGCTGGGCTCCCTCCCGAGGAGATTGGTTCTGGCACTGATGATGTACTGACTGGGCTAAGGGCTGCAGCGTTATTTACACCCTCAGACTGCTGATGCATCTTCAGTTCTGCTTTGGAAAGGGATCATCCCACCTGGTCTGAAATTCATGGCTGCCCAGGGGTAGGAGGATGCTACTTCCATCAATTCACTTGCCCATCTATTTCCTATTTACCAGGGATGACAAATGTTCAAGCCACCTAGTGAATTTATTGCCAAGGTTTTAATTCTGCTCCAGATGCATTGACCTCTTTGCTGCTGCAGCCCCAAGCCACACTCTGTCCTCAGCAGGTCTGAAGTGAACAGCAGGACACACATGTGCCCAGAACAATCCAACTGAGCAGAGGGAGAAATGGATTCCAGCTCTGGGCTACACACAGTAAATCAGCAGCACAGAGACAGAAACACAGGGACAACAAAAATCCCAAAATGCGCTTTTTTAGGACATGACTCCTTAAACAAGACAAGAAAATATATGAAATGACAGCAAGGTCACTTCTTCCTTAACTGTTGCTCCACTTTAAGCCCACACATGTGCCTTATTTATTTTCACCCATGCCCTTCTGCTGCAAGAGATGGATACAGGACATTATCAGTGGAGAAGGACTACAAAAGATGGCAGCCTTTCATTACCCTGTGCACTTTTTGGTAGCTTCCTTTTATTTTTGGAATTCAGTTACAAACGTGCCTAATGTCCCCTGTTAAAACTCAGCTCCTGTTATGGCCCACAGTGGGCAAACATCTCCCTACATAATGCTGCTGTATTTTATGCAGCCAAACCCACTAACTTTGGGCTGCAATGGCTGTGTGCTGGGGACAGAGCTGATGAGATGTTGCAAGCAGTTGTAGTGGTTGCTGAAAATCAGGGAGATCAGCATTTACCACAGCATTATCATTCATTGTTCACTTCATTTGCCTCCTGAGCAGAGTTTACTACCTGCAAACCTGCCCTCCTGGGCTCAGCTGCTATCACACAGACAATGCATGCCACTGCCCACCCTGATTGGTATTAGGCTGGGGTACTTAGGAACTATAAATACATCACCTCGACTGTCCTAAAATTTTTAGGGTGGGATAATGAATTGCACTCTCTGAGGAAATCAGTGAATAAAGTAGCTTAATTCTTTTTAAAAGCTCTATAACTACGTATTATTCTTTACTAAGAGCCACGCTTTCAACAGAAGCTCGTGCTAAAATTGGAGATTTAATGCTTCCAGAAATGCAAGCTCACCTTAAGAAACTCTGCACTGCTCAGCTAATGGAGACTCAGCCTCCCCAAACCCAGGAATAAGGCAGTCTGCATGGATGTGGGCATGGAAAATTGCTCCAAATTTTATATGAGGAAAATAGAACCCACTATTCTAAAGGGAGTATCATAAAGTTTGATGTGCCTGTTTCAAAAGCATTTGGAACAGATATTCCCTCTCTGACCAGACAGAAATGTCTTTGCTTCCAGCTCTAATGCCAACTCCAGGGAAAATTATAAAAAGGAATTGCACTTTCTGGCATTTTTTAGCACATGGGGCAAAGCTGGAAGGAGCCCAAGTGGGAAGAAAGCTGAGGGGGGTGTGATGGGAGGGAGCTGGGGCTGGAACAGCAGACCTTGGGCTGTGTTTTGATTGAATCAGGTGAGGCCAGCAGGGACAAACACTGGGCTGGTTTCCGAGAGCCCCGTCCATGCTCTGTGTGGAAACTGTCCCAGCTTTGCTCTTTGATCCTTCAGCTTAATTCAATCCAGAGGCAAATCAGAGTGAAACTGGGTGTGTGGAGGTGCAGGTGTGCACGTACATTGGGGGATGGAGGGATGGAGACAATGGGCAATTGGTGCTGCCCCTCTTCCTAGCACGTATCATCCCTGAGCCAGCTCCCACTCCCCTCACACCTTCCCAGGGCCCAGGTCTGACTATCAGAGGGCCTTTTTTATCCAACCCAAGAGCTCATGGAAGCAGAGGTTTCAGTTACCAGAGCTGAGCTTTGGGATGCCCGATTCCCTCGTGACGTTGCAGCCCCACAAGCTGGTTACAAGGGGCTGTAACGCTGCAGTCACCCCTGGAGCAAAGTCTCTGCTGCTGGTAACAGGCCAACCCAAACCTGCCCACGGGACAAACACTTCCCCAGTGACACTGTGCCTGAGCAGAGAAGCCCAGGGCAGCACGAAGTGCTTCTTTCTGCCGTGCTCTGAGGATCCCCTGGCCCACAGTGTGGTGCCTCAGGGATTACTGTTGGCTCAGTCCTCTCACACTGATCCAGAGCTATTGTCCTGTGCTGATTGAGAAGGATTCTTCCCATCTCTGAAAAAGGAGACTGAAGACACCAAGGGTGTGCCTTCCCACTGCCTTTGGTCACCAACAGGCTGTTACCCCTCTGCTGTAGTCCATATCATGGCAAATGAGACCCCAACACAGATTCTGTCTAAATGGAAATTGCTTTTTTCTGTCCCCAAAATGAGTCTCTCAGGATTATATACAAATGCCAGAAGGCTGCTGCAAAGAAAACCCAGAACACTGAGTTTGTTGGCCTTTTCTTGCCTAGTGGAGAAGTTCAGTGTTGTTCAGTACCACTCCACTGCAGAAACCGGGAACTCTGCTTAAAAGAAAAGTGGCTATTTTAAATTAATTGAATTTTTAGTTGTGTCTCATGTAGTGTGTCCACTCAGCTCCACTGTCTGGGCATCCTTCTTTTGCTCTGATATATGGCAGCGATACAGAAATCCTGCATTGTGGGGTGGGAAGTGGCTCAGAGGAGGAGGAGGATATAAACCAGATGTGCAAAGCATCCAGTGTGCACTCAACGTACCTCCTGTGACCTGTCTGGAGATGATACAAATACAATCAGTTTGTGAGACACAGAAACAGAAATTAGCTCCGAGAGCAGAGAGGAAATAAAACAGACTAGAGCAATTCAGAGAATCAGAAATCATTTCAAGCTACCAACAACAACAAAAGAAAAAAAGAAAAAAAAGAAAATGTGAGGAAGAGCACATTTTTTTCTGAAAATTTGTAAAATAAAAAAGAAGCTAAGAATTTTTCCCTTGTGCTTTGACTAAAACCATGAAGACAATTCTCTGCAGAAAACTTCAGTTTGCTTTGTAGAATCCCTTGTTAAATTATGTATGCTTTATCTGAGAGCACAGTTACACAAAGCTGTAAGTCTTACTGTCATCTTCAGTTTTACCCCAACAGTATTTCTCATCAGTCCAGATTTTACTAGAATGTCAGAGGATGGCAAGTCCTACCAAGCTGATGTTGGAGGTTCCACCTAAAAATAGATCCTTGTTTCAGGATAATTTTTTTCTCTAAGAAGGGATTTTAAGTTGAATGGTCAGACCCTCATTTGTTACAAGCCTGGACAGTCACTGACTCCGTGGATATCACCACGTTTGGGCCTCCACTGTGGCAGGGGAAAAACTATGACACCCTAATCCTTCTACCCTTTGGAATGGGCTGATTTGGGGGATTTTTTGGGACTCTCACCAATTATGATTTACACAGCCCTAGAGGAGGAAGCTTGTGGAGTTTAAGCTGTTTTGCACCAAACAACTGGATTAAGCTGCAACCAACCAGCACTAATGACCATCAGCTCTGGGACAGGAGCGAAACAAGGATGGAGAAATGCAAAGCCCTGACCTGGGAGATTTTGTGTCTTTCCAGGATGACCCTACATTTTTTCCTGTTTCGATGCATCCCTTTGCTAATGCACTCTGGTGTCAAGCCTTGTGCAAATGTGCTGCACACATGGGATTTTTTACATCACGGTGAGGAAGAAACCAGAGATGTTACAGAAGTTCCCGTTGCTGTGGGTTTGGACCTGCCCAGCCCCAGCAGTGGGCAGGGAATTCCTCTCTCACGGAGTTTGGGAGTTTTCCCTTTCTTCTCTCACCTTGGCTGCTGGTGTGGCAGGTCCCAGCAGTGGCCTCCCCGTTCCCACACAGCCGGGTGGGGAAGGGGAGCTGAGGAATTCTGGTTTGGCAGCCGGGCGGGAACGCAGCCGGAGCCAAGCACAATGTAACACGGATTGCTTCTCTTGGAAGGGAGGAAACCCAGGAGCCACAACTGAAGCCCTGCTTTGCTCTTGGGATAACTCAACTGTATACTGTGTGTTTGCCCCTAAGCCCAACAGAACTGGGACAATATTTCACTGAACTGCGGAATGATCTTTGGGCTGTGTCTCAGAACTGAAATGTTCATTGTTTAGATAATTTGGAAAAATACCTTGTTTTCCTTTGGTTGACTGGCCTCTGGAAAAGTTTAGGATGGCATGCACATTGTGGTAAAAAGGAAAAAAAAAAAAGAGAACAAACAAGAAATTTGAATTAATTTGACATGCTGGGAGTAGGGCTGTTGAGGGATTGTAGAAATTACAAACAGAAGAAGAAGGCAACACAGATAGCTGTGTTTACTGCTAAAGAGGTGGATTCCCAGGACACAGAGTGCCTGCAAACCTCAGTGCCCAGTGGCTACTGAGAAATGGGAAGGGGCTTATGCGAAAGAAGAAGAGGAGTTGCCAGGGAATGTGAGAAGTTCACAGCCTAGCCTGGATAGTTTCAGTTCAGTGTGGGTTGGATGCTGCCAGTCTAATCAGGCCATCATTCAATGGCTGCTACTGAAGAAGTGGTTCTTCCATTCCCTCTTCCCCCAGACACCCATTTCTTACGCCAGCACAAGCATTCATGTGACTGTGCTACCCTAAGAAACTGATTTAAATAAATAAAAAACCCCCATACATCTAATTGATCTGATATTCAGCTGGATCATTCTGTGATCCAGCCAGAGAGACCCTGGTGCCAGACAAGAGTGGGTGAAAAAAGTGAGGGGGTGCAGAGGAAGAGGGGGGAGAGGAGTGGAACAACCCCTTTCAGCAGCAGCCAGATTTATGCCAGATTAAAGTGACCGTGCAACCACAGCCTCTTTGAGGAGCCCCCTTAATTTCATTCTGGGCATGTGAAGAATCAGCTATTACTCCTACTGAGTTAAGAGCAGCACAAACAGGCTTTTATCATCCCATCGCCTCACATTTGCTGAGCTTGTGATGTGCTCTGTGCTCTGCCAGAATTTCTGGGAGGATCTGTGGCAATTATAGGGAAACCCACCTAGGGACAATATCATTCCAGTGTAGGAAGGCTGGTATGTGTGCAGCTACTTTAGCAGCTCTGTCTGCTGTGAAAGCAAATGAACTCAGGAGCAGACAAGAACTGATATGTGGAGTTAGAGTATAAATCTGGCTGCATAAATTAAAAGGACGGGAATGCAATGGATTTTGAATAGGTTCTTTCACATGATAGTGTTCTCCTGGAATCAGAAAGCAGACACTGCAGCAGAAAAGCTTTACAGTGTTCTGAAATAAATATTAGTATTTCTCCTAGCACAGAGGAGTTTAAATGAAGTGGCAAATCAAAACATGCATGTGTATGCATATACATTAGTTACAGATAGAAAACAGGGACTGCAGTGCAAAGGGGTTGATATAGAATATGGACAAAATATTGACTGTGCGTTGTAAGTTTTCTACTTTCCCTAAGGTATCTTCTTTCTGGGTTAGAACTGAAGGTCGGAGCTTCCAGCTTGGAATTTCAGCTTCCTTTAGCAATTCCCACTATGGAAAGAGCCATGAAATTGTGGGCCAATGCTGCCCTGAATCAGCTGAGAGTCTGCAATGAAAGGCCTGAGGGAAGAGTCGAGCTCTTCCAACCTTCTCCTCTCACAATGCAGGAAATATCTTAGCAGGAATCACAGAAGCAGAACAAATCCGGATATGTTGAGATCCAAGGTCTCCTACAGGGTGGCCAAGGAGCAGCATAATGTTATTTTAGGTCACTGCAATAATGACAGCAATTCCAGTGCTGGTGATAATAATTCCATGTCTGGTCCTCAATTGACTCAGGGCTATTTATAAAATTACCCTTCATGTGCCACCATGAAAGTGGCCGTGAGTGTTTATGGTGAACATTACTTTTTACCACTTTCTTAAATATTTTATTAGGATTTGTACAGTTCATCTGCAAGTTTAATGAAACGATTTAGCTTTTCCAATAATCTGCTGTAATTTCTGGTTTTAATTTTGTAGGTGTTAATTTGATATTGAGCAACTGAATATTTTCAGCTTCAGTTGTCCTACTAGTCTAATTTCAGTGATAACTCTTCTTGAGTTTGTTCTCTCACATTTATTGATTTCAATACATTTATGAACGTTCTGAACTGTTTTTCTTTCAAAAATAGCATAGACCAAAAGCACTGAAAAAAACTAGAAAAAATTTGGTTTCCTTGTTAAAACTGAATTAAGGAAGCATGTTTTCACTGAAGTGGTACCTCTAATTCCCTATAAGATCAATGTTTATTATGACACTGGGAAAAGGGACATTTCTGCTCACAGGGTTTGATTACAGCTGGTTTTCACCCAAGCAATTCCACCTGAAACATTCCCAGTGTCCTCTGGGAAGCTGCCCTCTCTGAGCTGGCCAGTTCTTCTCTTACTCTCCTGATCCAGCGCCTGCTGAGGTTGATTTCCAGTCCTTTGACTCAGACCCACTGTCCATGTCTCCTGATCTTCTGTGACACTGGAAATATTCACCCTCTAACTGTCTTATGAAATTGCAGCTGGCCTTGGCTCCTGGCCTGCTCCAATGGTTGCCTTGTCAGGATGCTTATTTACCCTTCACCAAAACACCAGAAGTAGTTTAAAAACCGAAAACATTCCAGTTGGGAGTTTCATGCAAAACATTCAAACATTCTAAACGAAAATAGTGATTTTAAAAAAAACCTGCAGAACTCTGCTGCAAATCTTCTGTCTCTGCCATCAGAAAAGGATACAGCTAATCATTTCATTCAAAACAAAACAGGCAGTCTTCCTAAATGCCCTCCCTGATCAGACCACCAAAGCACTTAGCATCTCTTCTGCTCACCAAATATTTTTATGATTTTCCACAAGAAACAGCCAGGCCAAATGCTAATAGCCACTCTGAGAGGATGGGAGTACATCATGTCTCCAGACACCGTGAAAATAAAATAAATCACTACAGGAACAAAATTTTATATGGCTTGTTTTGTAAGTTATGTTTTGCCATAAGGAAATGATGAATAGAAGCATGAACCAAACTAAGGAGAATAAAAGCTATTCTTGCCTAGACCTTGGAGCACTGTTATTATCAGAAAAAAATCAGCAGTCTTCAGAAGCAGCCAAGAGGTTTAAGAGCATCAGCCACAGTCTTTAGAAACCCTTTCCCTTTAAGATCAGAATGTCAACATTAGAGACTGTGTCTATACCAATAAATAACGTGCACAAATTTAACAACGAGGGCACTTAATCACTCTGGTATCTTATCTAGGGACGAACAAGATTCCTGTTACTTACAGTCTTTAAATCAAGACTTGGCACATGTCTGTGTGTCACACTGGGATGTAAAGCAGAGACAGGAGCCCTGTTGGGAAACCACCGAGCTCATGGAGCAACAGGAGTCCAGCAGGAGAGAGGCAGATAGTGCTGGAGGGGCAAATGATCCCATTCTGAGTTCAGCCAGGCTGCTCTCCGTCCCCACCAGCTTATTTAAAATTACCCTATGCATCTTTATCCTGTGGTGTAGATATATTGTGGTTAACTTTTACACAAAGTGTTAAAGCTCAGGCAGAATTTACGGACTCATGGAGAGATCACTGGATGATGCTCATGGCCTGCTAGACAGTCCCTCTCTAAAGCCTATGCAGATAAAATAAAACCACTTTCAGAGATAATCCCTTTAACAGATCACCCAGTATTATGGATAAAGTATTCCTTCCTCTGGGATTGTCTGGCTCTGGCCCTCTCTGACTCCCTATTCTTGTTTGTGAAGTTTGGACTATGCAGGGAGTCGAGTATTGGGACCTGACTGTTGTCAACATTCCCTCAGAAGCAGCTTGGAAACCAGTGAGAGGCACCAGCACCAGCATCTGATGCCTTATTGCCCTTCCACCTGAACCAGAGTAGCAACCCCTCTGAGGGGACTCCCACCCACACGTCAGAATAAACTCCTCTGTCAGTATCTGTTTCTATTATCAAACCCTGGATATCCCCCCCACCACTCAGCTCCCGACTCTCGTCCTTGGCTCCCCTCACAGACCTGCCTGGCAAACATTCCTGCCTCCCTGCGAGGGGCTGAGCCCGGGACTGTGCCCTGCTGGCACAGCAGGCCTGGCTGAGCCACATTTCAATCCCACTTTGTGCTTTGCCACCAGAAAGCCAGGCATGCACTCTGAAACGCTGCCCCTGCACTACCACAGTGTCTTCTATAAGAAAACATGGATTTCTGCCACCAGACAGACACAGAAACTAGTAAGCTATTCCCTGCATTCTTCTATCCCCCTGGGCACCCTGTGTAAGGGAAGCCATTGATGCTTGCCATCAGATAGACACACAGACTAGTAATAAAATACCCATGATTCACTGCATTTTTATTCCTTAGGGTGCTTCTGAAGAGGGAGCTACTGATTTCTTACTTATGTTTAAATGATTTGTGAAGGGAAAAAAAATTTCTGTGTTATAGCCTGTGCCTTTAACCATAAGGGAAACTGTTTTCTCTGAGTTCTGTAATTTTTTTTTCATAGGTAGCCTTCCTCTAATTAGTTATCTTTAGTTTGGTTGCTTTTTAGGAAGGTAAAGTTTTCCCTAATCTTTTTATTTCAATCAGTTCAAAGTTGTTATCTATTGGGTAAGACATCAGACCCTCCCAGTTTCTGCATTTACTCATTTCAGTGTGAGATCTTCTGGCTTGAAGAACATGACTTTTAATGCTTCATCATTCCTAACACAGCAGCCCCCTCTCTAATACAAACAATTCTGTGCCAGTGCCCTACCCTAAGGATTGTATAAAAGGCAAAAAAAGGTGAAGAGAAACAGAGATGCCCAGGAGTTTCCCCAGAAGTCACACAGCAAATCAGTTCTCTGTAATTCTGTGTCACTGGACACGCTGCCTCTCAGCCCCTGCCTGGCTCCTGGATCGAGCAAACCCCGGCACGTGTGGATGGGAATCCTCGGGGGAAGAACAGCCAGGATCTCCTCGACCTCCCAGCCCTGTGCTAGGGGAGCCCACAATGGTCCTCCTTGTTCTTTGGGGTGGGTTTGGACACCGGGGAGATAGGCACAGCACAGCCACTGAAATAAAGTCAGAGCTTTCCACATCCAGCCAGCGAGAGGAATCCAATCCCCAAGACAGACTGGAGCCACATCATTGCCTAATGCTCTAGAAAGCAGAACATCCCCTGGAACTCCCAGGCAGGGCCCTCGCCACAGGGTGTATTTTGAGAGTGGTGTGAACATGGCCCTTCTTCCCCGTTTCCTTTCCCCATTAGTCACACTTAGCCCTGCTCCACTTTCTGCCTCTGGAAGCCCAGTGCAAGCGCTGCGTTGGGTCGGGGAGAAAGCAAGCCCAGCATTTTCATAGGCAGAGATCCACGGCTCAAAACCACCTAATAATACGTCTCAGTTCCTCCTGACTTGGTAGTGTCTGCGTTGGAGAGGCCAAGGTTTGGAAGAGAAGGAATTGGCCAGGACAAAAGTGCGTTGGCAGAGCCCTGTGGAGGCTCTCACACAAATCCTGCCCTCGCTACAGCTGGATCCATCCTGCGCTTTCATGATGACCGGATTTGGGAATCTTTTCTTTTTAAAGCAAACAATCAATAAGGGGAGGAAAAAAAAAATTAAGTATCTGCTTGGCCTGAAGCTTTGTTGCTACCCAAGGACTTCCCACACTGAGCTGAGTGAAAGCGGGAAGTGTTCTCTTTCGGGGTCCACTTCACACCCAAGCTTTGCCTCAGCCACATCTGTTCTTCCAGGGATGCTCCAATGCTTAGATGAGGCTTTAGGTGAGCTCCTAGAGTTGGTTGGGCCAAACAAGCAGAGTTTAGGGCTGAGCTGGCTGGGAGATAGGCTGACTCTGTGCATTTCTCAGGGAAAGGTTGCTAAGAAAGTCCTTCAGGAAGCCCAGGTGGGAAATAAAGCTCTTGCTCACGTAGGAAAGTCCTTTTAAACTTCGGCAGTGTGTGGCAGCTGGCAGGTCCAGCAAGGACCTGCACATGTGGAACTTGCTTTCCACTTTCTAATATCCACCACTGCCACTGTCACTGCCCCTGCAGAGGTGAGCTCAGCCCCAAATCAGCATCCACAGCCTTGTGTGAGGAAGAAGCTTCTGGGAGCTCCAGGGTTGTTCATCCTGCATTTCTCCCTTGCCTGCACAGACTGCAAACGTCCTGACTCCAGTTGGCCTAGTCTGTCTTAAATCCTCTTATTTGACTGAATTAATCCAGAGACTAATTTATAAGCCACCTGTGTCACCCTAGCCTTTTCCTATTGTCTAGAAGGCGGGATCTTGTGTTTCTTCGTCTCTCTCAGGAGTTCAGCCTGAATCTTCCTCCGAGTTATTTGCACATAGATTTTATTCAGAGGACCCGTTGACTGAGACATACAAGCAGACACAATAACTTGCATATTAGTTTTCCTGGTGAAGGTGAAGATACAACCTTGTGGAACAAGAAATCCAACATCACCAGATATGTCAAATATCAGAAATATTCTTTCCATAACAAAATATTGCTTGCTCTTGAGCATTCCTGGCAACTGTTTACTATCATGTAACTTCAGTGGAAACAGCCTTGTTTGCAGGAGGTATAACCTGTTTGTCCTTATGGAGACTGGTCACTACAATCAGGAAACATCTGAAGATGACCTGTTACGTGCAAATTAATTCAAGGTAAAGATTTAGAATCCTCCAAGAGACACAGAGACTGCCTGAAGCAGAGGTATAAAGGAGCTGCCCTGGAAGGAGCAGCTAAACACCTCATTAACTGAGCTTCATGCCTTCAGTCTGAGTGACTGAATGTTTCCAACACAATTGGAGCTGTGGTTCCCTGAATTAATGTTATTTTTAATAAAAGGAGGCGTTAAGTTGCCTTCTTTGGTGAGCATTGAGGAATGTTTCTAACTTCCCTACCAGACATGGCTGCGTTTGAGTGATATTTGTGAGGCACTTGGAGAAGAAATGTGCTATATAAAATTAGAGATTATGCCAAACCTCAGTGTTGGATTAATATGTCTGTGTGAATTTAGAGGATGAAAAGCCACCTTCCATTTGATGGCAAGGTGTCAAATTCCACGTTCGTGTAAACTGATGCAGACAGTTATAAAAAAGTTATTCCAGTTGTACTGACAAAGAATCTGACCTTGGTCCATTTGCTTGAAATGAAGCAACCAAAATCTTGGTCCTGCCAGAAGTTTGTATTGAAACTGATGTCCAGATCCTGGCTTTGCTTTCTGGGCCTTTTTTTTTATTGCACAGTGATGATCTCTTACTATATGAATGCATTGCAGCAAACGTAAAGAAGTCACAGATCAGCAGAAAGATGCTTTATAAATTCAAGAATTTTGAGGGGTTTTTTCCCAGACATGTTTTAAGTTCACCTGAAATTGCAGAGGGAGCACATATATGCTGGTTCAGAGCGAGAATAAGTTTCTATTCAAAACTAAGGAATGAATTTTGTGTCCTCTCAGACTCTGTTTATCCCTCCCGTGACGTGGTAAATGGTACTTTGTGGAAACTCTGCTAGTGCATGAAATTGGGGCTCTGCAGCCCAGTCCAACAGCATCAAGCCCTTTGATTAAGAAAGCACAGAGCACTGCAGCAGCAGCAAGATCTCAGCCAGATCCCCACTGCTCCAGAGGACACAGCCATACAGACTACAGCAAACAGATCTGCAGGGCCACTTTCAAAGCCGTTTCAGTGTCTCGCTGGGAGATTTTTGCTGGCTAAATTAGCAAAATTCAGAGCATACATTAGGTCTGTGACTCCAGTTAATGAGTCCTTTGTTTTATGAGATGAATTGGTAAGGAGGGTCATTTTCTAAATACATCTTTCCCAGCAGAGTAAAACACCCACCCCTGAAAACAGCCATAGGCAATCCATTCTTTTTATATTACCCATGTAAGTTGCTCCTAACAAATAATGAACACTCATAACTAAACGCTGCTCAGAAGAATAAATGACTAACCAGATTTTATCAGTACACAAGCTAAATTCAATGATTTATGAAGAAATCTTGGTCCCGTCTAATGGAATTTTCCCAAAATAAATTCATGTAAACAACTTGCCACAAAGAGGCAGTCAGTGCTGGTTGGTATGTGTAAACAGCTTTAACAGTTGAGAATATAATCTCCTTGACTGCTGGGCAGTCTGGGGAGATTCAGGCAGAGTCTCCGTTCAGAAAACCACCTCTGGCTCTGATCCTCCTGACATCATAATGCCAGCCATTTCATTAGTTTTTAGTAGATGTTAATATCATCACAGATGGGTAGAATCGTTTTGCCTCTCGAAGCCAGCACATGAATTTTTACAGTCCTCATCAGAGCGCCAGGATGAGAGTCACAGGTAGGACGAGTGGGAGGAGGGAAAAGAGACAGAAATGAAAAAAATCCAGCTCCTGAATAAATGTATCACAGTGTGCTCAGTTCCAGCAGTGGATTTTCCAACACCTTTTTACACGTTCCTAGAATCCATCTGAAAGTACAGTGGGGTCGTATTAACGTGCCACGGCCATTCTTAACGTTTCCAGGGTAACTCCTATTTACATGGTCTCCAACTGCAAAGCGGAGTCAAATGTTTAATAAATTATCTCTCTGATGTTAATTAGGCCTGTTAGGAGGTGACACTGGGAGCAATGTGTGTAAACTGATCTGTGTGAGTGGCTCGAGCCCATTTGGGCTGGTTCCCAAACAACCCAGAGCACAGCTCGAAAGCGAACCAAGCCCTTTTCAGTTTGCATCATTATCAGAAATATTTCCCTCTCTGCCTTAATTCATCCTCAGCAGCAACACAGCACAGTCAGCAGCAGTTCTAGTAGAATAAGGGCAAGTGGGCTGGTTGGCTGAGTACCAAAACTGCAAAGACAGTTCTCCTTCTCTAATGACTATTCATAACTACAGCAAACGAGCAGTTTCATGGGGATGAGGGCTAAGGACAGCATGTTCTGCTGCTCGGTGGAAGAAGAAATCCTGCACTATGCACACAGATTTTACAGGCACTAATAAGTACCTTTTTTAGATTTGTAGAACTTTCAAGGCTTTTCACAGTTAATATTTCTACCTTAGCCTCATTTTCCAATCTGCTTGCTGGGCAGATGAAGACTGATGGTTTTTAAAAGGGACTAGTGATTTTGCATGCCTGTTCTGGGGTGACTAACTTGAGCCAGCCCCGAGAACAGCCTGATAGTTTGAGGATTTCCAAAAATCAGTTGCTTTGAGGTGTCTCAGCATAACACCTCATCAGTCTCTGCTCAGCTCTAGTCAGTGACAAAAAAGAAAAAACCCAAACACTCCTTGCTCCTCGAGTCCCTGCTGCAGTTGGACAGGGTGCTTCTTACAGAGACGAGAGATCTCATTTGCAGCCGTGGCCAAATGCTGCTGTCCCACAGCTGATTATGATCTCAACCTTCCTATGGCTTTTATCATGTAACTCAGTTTAGATCAGTGTGAATAAGATCACTATTTACTTCCAGTGTCTCAGACATCTGTCTGATTAGCTCCCTGTAACTTGTGATCTGTTCTGGACTACAGTTTCTCGACTGTCAAACTTTTGTTTCAATTTTTAGGTTGATTTGTTTAAAACAAAAGGAAGTGTCTTTGGACACTTGAATTAAAGGATATGATCTGTCCATGGCTTTCACATTAGAGTGGTTTCATTTTGAAATAAGAACAGAACAGTTTAATTCAATCATTGGCACAAAAATAATACCAGTATCCGATAATAGAGACTTCCTAGGAAAGATATACCTGATGTCAGACAGCCTCATAAGCAGGCTGGCAGCCAGTTCTAATGGAAAAACAGTCTGTGAAGAATTCCCAGCATATTATATTCCCAGGCTTTTTAGAAGCTATTTTCTGGCTAATCAAAAACCAGAAGCTATGTCTTCAGCAGATATAGAATAACATCCTTGCTGAAGTACAGCAGCTCAAGATCTGTCCCCCAGCATGAATTTAAGATGTTTAGCTGCACTTGAACCCAAAATCTTTTTTTCCCCACTTAGTTGTAATAGGGTGTGACAGCATTCCAAGTCAGGGTGTCCAGGGCAGAGTGGATGAAATGGGAAATCAAGGCAGAGCAGAATGATGGTGATTTACAATGACTGTGCAGAAACGGAGCTCTCAGAAATGAGGCATCAGAGAAGTCACACCTCTGTCCCTTACCCACACCCAGGTGCATGCACCCACCAGCCAGAGCACATCCTATGCCTCCCAGAACTGCTAAAGGAGGGATCATCCAGCCCTCAGCTGCAAGGCATGTGGTGAATCCAAGGGATCAGTGCAGATAGGCTTAGGGCATTCTGTGCAAACATGGATTAATCTACAAAAGAAGTTAATGAAGCGTGAGATGTGAGTGGTGTTTATGCAGCATCTGGGCTATATTGAGCTCCAACTGTGATACCTGGGCACCCTTTCTGAGAAAGCTCCTTTCCATCCTCCTCTTTACAAAACATGAGTTGAGCTCACCTGCCTGGAGGCACTGGGTGCTGCTGAGAGCTGCTGCTGGTGTGCAATATGTTAGTTCACCAACACAACCATTTCAGGCCTCTTATTTGCCAAGCTTAATACAATCCTGGAGGATGAAAACTGTAATTAACTTTATGCATAAGCTATATACAGAAATAGCACCAGTCTGTCAATCATATGGGTTGCTGCTCCCACAAGTAATGGGTTTTCAGTGTTTGGCAGTACTTTGGTCACTGCATTCCTGCAATGGAAAGCAGGATGTGTCCCTGCTTTTGCTTCTGCTTTCACTCACTCTGTCAATCTAGACAAATTGTTTAATCTCCTTACACCTCATTCTGGTAATCTGTAAAGTAGCTATTCTGAGGTTTGATTACTATTTGTGAAGCACACAAGAACTTCAAATGACGACTGACATGGAAACAAAGTATTGTTGCCAGTTCCTTTGAAAATTTGGGGCTCTTCATTACCCACCAAGCAGGTCCAATCCTCATTTTAATTACCACCACCTTATATCACTATAAGTCTCCAAAATAGTTATTTCCATTGTTGTCACAGAACAGATTCAACCTGAGGTTTCCTCATTTCAGAACCAACTGAAGATCTTTATGAAGGTGGTGCAATTTTAGCTCAAACATCCAGGGTGTTTCCCCAACTGCTTATTCCACACACCCACCCCATTTCCCTTCCTTCCCAGATTTTTGCTCTGCTCCCTTTTCCATCCAGCAGCAGATTATTGCAGCAGTTCACCTTCCCACAGTGTATGTCAGGCTTTTACCTAGTCTGAGTTTATACCACTCTTAAAAAAAGCAGTAACATTTCTCACATCTGGAAATGGTCAGTAGCAGGGAATACAATTCTCAGCAAAGTATAAACTTAAATTTTGTACAGCATAGTTTATAGTATATAGCATAAAAGTTTGAAGTATAGTTCCAACATTCATCTGTGAATTGGATCATTGCAATCTACATTCCATGGTGGTGGAGGACTGCATGATATTTAACACCTCTGTGGGGCAAGTTCAGAATTTTTTTTATTTTCTACTTAACTACTGTTCAGATGTGCCTGTAATTTAGGTCTCCAACTCCCTGAGATCTTTTGACACCTCCAGCATAAACACAAGTGGCATCTCCACATCCTACACTGCAGTCAGCTTGAAAACCTGACAGCCCTTGGCCACTGGTGTCCCTTGCCACAGTGCATGAATAACTTACACACTCTTCTCTCTAGACACAAATGCCTTTATTCGTGCTCTTTCCATCGTAACTTAGCCTGCAGCTATTAGTAAACTAGTGATCATCAATATCCTCCTACAGATCTCTGCTGGGAGAAATCCTCCTGTGCTCACTTCCAAAGGGTCACTCCTGCCTCAGGAGTCCCCCTGGCTGGGAACAGGCTGCAGAACTGCCCCCTTTGGGTGCGGGGTTTGGAGTGAGCTGACAGCTCCGTGCAGCTCAGTGCTCGCTGTGTTAACCCGATTGTGTTTGACATCTGAGGTCAGCAAGATCACTGGACATGTCCCATGGCTGATCTTCTGAGGAGCCTCAGAGTCTTCTCCCTGACAGCTGCTGAACTGCCCACCCCAGATGCATCAGCGAGGAGAGAAACAGCTTGCAAATGTGATCCCTGGGGCTGCTACTTCGTGTAACTGCTCCTCACACGCACACGTGAAATGTTTTGTTTGACAATTATTGGGATGGCACCAAAAACTATCAATAGCTATAAATTCACAGACTTTGGCTCTCTCTCAGCTGATGAGACCAAAGCTGCTGTGTTTTACATACTTAGCTGGATATACTAACATCACTGAGAAGTGGGAAAATGGTCTGAAAAGGGAAGATTAGTAGGAAATAGCACATGCAGCTTTTAATACAATGTCCTTCTCTAACAAGAAAGAGGAATTTATTGCTCTACCCATGCTATTATATTAAGGAAATTTAGGTCAAATCCTAAGATACTGGAAGTTGTTTAATTTAATTTCAATCCAGCAGAGGAGCCATGAGGGTCTCCAGAATAATGAAGCTATTTTGAAAGTTTGGAAGTGTAGCAGAGAACTCATGTTGGATTCTGCCCCTGTCCCCCCACACCCACCCTTTTAAAATTATTTTTTAAAATTTAATTTTCTTTATTTTCCATCTGCCTCCAGCTATTTAGGCCCTTACAGAGTGTTTGGGGTCACGTTATCAAACTTTCCCTCACAAGTATAAGGCCTTTTGAAAATGAAAGCTGAGATTCTTATGCATCCATGTGAGACAGGACTTGGAGCTCTAAGCAATGCACCAAACATGGCCAGGCTGCCAATAGCACAAGATTTACCAACACTATTGATTTCATCTGAGTGATGGTGATTTACACCAGGGCAGACACTGGTCCCTGCTTTGTCCACGAAGCCTTACATTTGATTCTGCTCTGCACCTCTGCAGGGCAGACACTGTTCACATTGCACTGTATAAACATGTCACAGGATCACAGAATATGTTGAGTTGGAAGGCACCCACAAAGAGCATTGATTCCAACTCAGCCCAGACAGGCCCATCCCCAGGAGTCACACTTTGTGCCCGAGAGTATCATCCAAACCCTCCTGGAGCTCTGGCAGCCTTGGGGCTGTGCCCACTGCCCTGGGGAGCCTGGTCAGTGCCCAACCCTCTGGGGAAAGGATAATTTTCTCATATTCAACCTAAACCTGCCCTGACACAGCTTCAGACCATTCCCTGGGGTCCTGCCCCTGGTCCCCACAGAGCAGAGCTCAGTGCCAGCCCCTCCTCTTCCCTATGAGGGAGTTGTAAGTGCAGTGAGGTCTCCCCTCAGTCTCTGCTGTGGCACATTGAGACTCACTCTCCTGATCCCCTCAGTGCCCACCTGAGCCTTGGGCACCCCACCTGAGCCAGTTTGGTGATGCCCCACAGCACACACAGCCTGTGCTCCGAGGTGCAAGGCTGCAGAGCAACTGAGACACTCTGGCACTTTACAATAGCTGTCCCAGGCACAGCAGGAGCTCTTGGGGATGCCACGAATCAGAGGCTGGTGTGAGCAACACACAGGACCATGCTGGTGCTCCTCAGAGCACAGGCAGGCCCGGCACATCTCTGCAACTCAAATAGGTGCAAGCCAGAGAACTGTCACCTACCCCCTCCAAAAGCCGGGGCCAAGGGCAGCCAGGCAGCCGTAGCTGCCACAGAGTGTCGCTGTTACCCCAAATTTTGGAGCTGGCCACTCACCTCCAGTTACAGCACCATGCAGATGAGAACACAAAACAACTGCCTCTTTAAATAGGAAAAGAAAAAAAAATAGTTATCTGGTATCATCTCTTTCTCTCTCATTTAAAATGCCCAGCTTCTTCTCCTCTGTCCTGCCCTCCTCTTTTCTCCTGGGAACAGGGATTCCTAAGCTCCGCTTGGAACCAAAGTTCAGATTTTTTGGCAGCGCAAAGGGACTCAAATGAGAGCTAAATTAAACCTTTTCAAAACCTCCCAAGCCAGCCGGGTAGCAGACAAGAGGCACATTCCAGGACCGTGTGGGAGATCTCAGAGTGGAGGTGATGCTTTTGCAGAGGTGCCAACCCGTCTGCGCTGGCCCCGGCGCCGCCCGCACCAGGGTCACTGCTACTGTCCCCACAAAAATAAACCTCCCTCCCAGATACTCTCCTGGCCAGCCTAAACACTTGTTGTCGGTCCCAAAGAGGACAGGACAGCAGTGGAGCAGCAGGCTGGGTTTATGGTGTGGATTTACAGCAGTTTGGGACAGAGGATGATGAGTGCAGGCAGCAGTGCCTCTGGCTCAGCCTGCAGTCTGTGTTTGGGGATAACAAGGCCACACAGGAGAACCCAGGAGAATTAGGCAGCCCTAATCCTTCTCAGGTTTTCTGTTCAGGTCTGCTACAGAGCCAACAGAAGGCAAAGGGAAGGTTTCCTGATGGCTTCACAGACAACGACATTCACTCGTGGTTTCTTTCCTTGTCCTCCTAAAGTAGCTCTGGAGCATGAAGGAGAAGCACATCCAACAGAACAGGGTGGGCAGGGAAACAGTATAAAATTGCATTTCTAGCACCCTGCTGACCTTCTGCTAGGAATGCTTGGAAAACTTCAGTTTTGAGGAATTTCACATTTTGTCACAATTTCATAACAGTGGGACACTTCTTTGGAAAAACAAGAAAGCACTGATTTTTCTGAGGTTTAAACAAAGATTTTTCCCAAGATAAGGGAAATGGGCTCATTGCAATCATTTTTTACCCCCATCATTTTGTATAAAGTGTGCCACTGGAGTGCTTTTGAACAGTGAAATGGAAACATTTAACTCAAGAAAGATCTGGTTTCACTGTGCATGGGCCACAGCCACGTAACTCTGCCACTGAGATACATCTGGGTGTACCAAAGGAGCTGGCCCGTGGAATTTTAATTTTAGGTGTTTTTCTATGAACATCTAGGGAGAATCACCATTACTGGTCTCTAAAACAGGCCAGACAAGCATCTGATTAGAAGGGATTTAGGTGGGGTTCATTCTGTGTAGAGCAGGCAGAGGGACTGAAGTAGACTCTTTAGGTCTATGATTCTATGGCAACACCACAATCTCTGCAAAACTGTATGGTTTGTTCCCAGAACCATAAATCTAGCCTGGCATCACTGGAAACTCAGTGTTGGAAAGCTCGGTTCAATTTCAGATTTATTGCAGTAATCAAAACTGAACGAAATCAGCCCAAGACCGAGCCTCCTACCTGAACCTGTGACTTGTGGAATGAAAGTGGCTTGAATTTTCTGGTACTTACAAATTCCTACTGGATCAGAAATGTCACAATCATTTTATGTCTTGGCTTTTGGTAGAACTGCAGTCAGAGCAGTTGCCCCAGACAAACAAAATAAACTCCTGGGTCTCAGTCTGTTGGCTGCTGATGAAGGCAGAGTGGGGTATACTAATTTTTGTTGAATTATCTAATGTCCCCATGCAAATGAAAAATTGCAGTGTCAGGCAGTGACTGAGCCACCCCCTCTGTCAACATCAATTTCTACACTGTGGGTCGGAGTTTTCCTTGATGGTCCTTACTGAAGCCAGGGAGGGGAAAACCAACACCATGGAACTGTGACATTCTGTTGACTAGCAGGGCCTTAAGTAAATGAAAACGGATTTACTTATTTCACTCAGGTTCATTGATCTATCTGTAACCCACACCATAATTGAGTCCACACAGGATCGCTGACGTTTTTACTGTTGGGGCACCCAAAACACTGCAAAGATACTGGATCCCTGATCAATAATTCCAAACTAGGGAGTGCCAGAACACTGGCTAGTCAAAACTGACATATCACTGTTTTGTCTTAAGGCCATTTAAATTTTTAAATTACATTTTAAAATCTAGATGTTTGAATTTTACTGCACTTAAAGTAGACGACTGAACCATTCGCTGTAAAATATACCCAAAGAGTTTATACCTTTCACTGAAAAACTACTGGCCAACCTCTTAGCAAGATAAGAATCTAATTATATACTTTTTAAAGTGACGTTTAGAGGCCTCAGTGCTTTTCATATTTGATCTCAGATCTTAGAACTGGCATCTGTTTCTCCTTTTAGTTAAGAAACGGAAAGACTATTTACATATTCTTAGGAGTATATCTCCAATTAAATCTTTTTCAGAACTGCACTCTCAACATTTCATATTAGGTTTCTTGGCAGACAACTATCTTTTTCTTTAAGAGATTTATTTATTCAGTTGGATACTTTTTTTCATCCTTTGCCTGGGCACTGGAGTCTTCAGCCTCACCATCCTATAATTAGAAAAATGACCCTACTTAGAAGTTTTACAGCTCTGCTCCAAAACATCATCTTCCCTGTTCATTTATTTATCCACCTTTTTACTGATGCAGCTTCATCTAGTAATTGCCTTTCCAATGCAATCTGCAGCAGCAGAGTGGAGTAAATTTAATCAGGCATTTAGAAACTTGTTAACAAAAAACAACATCCAAAACAAGAAACCACTGAATGATAAAATATTTCTACACTCAACGAGGAGAAGAGATGGGTGGGAAAGAGAAGAGAAACACAGGGAAAATAAACTGTGATGGTTCTTTTGCAAACAATTCCTCTTTCCCAAGTGTAAGAACTGTAGGTAGAATTCCCCATTGCCTAGTTTCCTTAATCAAATCTGTATGTATTTTCTATTTAGCTGTCAGGTAATGAAATTGCTGGTGTTCCAGCACAGACAGAATAACCAGACATCAGCACTTCAACCCTGCTGCCAGGGCAGAGGAGCAGAGCCACGTCCTCGCCTTCTCCAGATAGCGGACAATGGATGTCTTTTGCAACGTGCCTGGAAAGCCACCAAATCTGGGCTCCTTTGGACTAGGGTAGGGAGCAGATTCCAGAATATTTCAAACTCCTCATAAAAGATACCCTGTCAGCACCCTGTGAGTAATGGAGCAGGGTGGTTCCTCCCCCCGGCACTGCTGTTGACACCAGGACCTGTCCCTCAGTGGCACCGCCGTGAATCTCATTGACCTCTGAGTTATTCTTCTTCTGCTCCACACTGGAATTCAGTTTACCAGAAATAGATATTCAGGATTTAGTATCCAAATATAAGAATAGTAAATAGAAGGAGCTTTGGCCTGTTAGATCTAAATGGTGTTTCCTTACTTGTTATAGCAAAACATTAAATCTAAGACTAGTATGATAAAGCTTAACTGGTACCTAGCCCAGTTATCTACAGAACACACAGGTGACATCTACACTTTCTGGTAGAGAAATAGGTGGGCTGTATGATTTTTCAGAAGCATTTTGACTCCTGCACAGCTGTACCTGTGATCAGGCCACCAGAGCTGCAGAGAAACCTCTCCAAGCCTGCACCAGGGGCACAGGAGTCAGTTGTACAGCCTAAGCATCTCATCTGTATTTTACTCAATTTTTGCTCTGAATCCTTCTCTTCAGGAACCTCTCTCTGCCCACAGTGCAGTCAAATGACTATTTTAATATTAAAGTTAGACAGAGTGGCTACTTCCAGCCACTCTCCAGCTCCCACTCCTTGTGGTGATCAGGGACAATCCTGACCCACGAAATCAATGTAAGCAAATCCTCCATCTGTAGAAGTCAGATGAAGAGCTGAAAAAAGAAGTGTTAACTTGCTACAGTTTATAATTTGTTTGAAGTAATCTCTGATCCATGGACAGGACTTGGAAACTCTTGCTATTAAAAAGCACAAAAGCAGGAGGCCTGGAAACTGAGAACTGTGAGCCATCAGTACTGTAACTCCTTTTAACCAGTGTCAGTCCAGACCAACTCCATTGACTTCAGGGCAGTTTCCTCTGCATGAAGGACCAGATGAGACTCTGGTCTCAGTGTAAGATGGAAAGATGGAGGCTGTAATTCCATCCAGGGGATGGGGTGTGGTTTGCAGACATCAATAAGCCACGGCACATCCCCTCTTGTGGTTCCTGATGTCATTGGAATGACTCAATAGAATTACAGCCTTCTGTCGATCTGGGTGTATATTATTCTACTGAAATTAAAGCTCTTGAAATAGGAGCTTATTGTTTTTAATAACTTCAGTTATATAATTCCTTTCTCATGTCAGTGCTTCAATAAACATTTCTTATGTTAAATTTTACTCCAGATCCATCCTTGCCAGTGTTAGGCTCAGAACTGATATATTGGAATAATCCTCTTCGTTTTAAGTCCCACAGACACTGTGCTGTTCACATGATGTCATTCTGTGTGTATTCCTTCATTTACTACTGGTGAGTCATTATTATCGTAGCTAATAGAAAGAGGATTATCTCTTTATTAAATCAAAGGCATGGCATTTTGTTGGTGGTGCTTTGCCTCCTTGATTTTTAACCCTTTAGATTACATGAGCCAGGATTTTTCAGCACAGGCTGCCACTGGTGAGAGGCACAGAGCTGCTGCTACAAAGTCACCACAAAGTGCTCAGGGAAATTGGGACTGTTAATTCCTCACCTCAGATCACACAGGAGGACTATGATGGAGCAAGTCACTCAGAGCCAAAGCAGTATAAGAATCTGAATATTAGTGTCTGTCTCACCTTTTTTAATTCATAAAATTAGTTATAATATATTGCAAAGACAGTAGTAGCAGTCATGAGGTATTAATATAAGTGAAATAATCAGTATTGTGAGAAAAGGCCAGCAGGAAACAGGGCTACCTTTCTGGGAAGATGAAGAAATGCTAGTCTATGGTTTAGAAAGGCAAATATTTATCACAACCCTTTCTAGGGAACTGCTCTCATGCACTACAAGCTTTTTTCAGAAGGCTGCAGAGCTATGAAGAACTAAAAGATCAGCCAGAGAAAATAATGTCTGCATTTACTACAGGAATTATTCACAATCCAGAATTTCTTCTAATAGGAAATTTCAGGATTTAAAACTTGCTTTCATTCTCAAGTGAAAAGTCAGGTTTTTTCCCCCCCAAAAATCAGGATTTCTAACACTTTCCAAGATTTAGAATTAGCTAAACATTTTTATTACAATCATGCATAAATAATAAAATATACTAATGCAATTGTATGGTATTCAACATCTATCTTTGTAACATTAGTATTAAAATTAAAATCTGATCATCAATTAAAATTATGGAGTCAAACCAAAATACTTCATATAATTCCTCTCCACAAAGCCAAGATGCTTTTTAACTTCCCCATGGAATATTTTGCTAAAATTGATACCCTCCTTGAAGAAACATTTCAATTTTAGTGAAATTGCATTTATCAACAGAAAACTCCTCTGTCAAAAAAAAATATTAAAAAAAATCAAAGAGCTCTATTTAATTTAAACAGTGATCATTGCTGGGATAGAAACAAAAGCTGCCCATTTGCACTACTGCAAGAAGAATGACAGCAGAAAGCAGCTCCCAGACCTGTGCTATCTCTTTGCAGGAATGTTAAAGTCTCCATGAGAGAGGCATTAAAGAGCCTGCCATCAATCCTGGCTTTAGAGCAGGAGATGCCAAGTCAGGCAGCACCTCGGAGGAAGCAGCAGCTGTGGGCAGGGCACACAGGACTGAATGAAACCTTCCTGGCACGTTTCCTTCCCTTATCTCCCCTGTCACCCATTATCAGACAGCGGATTACAATAAAGAACACAAGGTTGAAACACAATTATCCACGGACGTGTCTGAGGGCTCACAAATCTGCTAATGTTACTAACAAGCCAAGTTGCCCGTTGCAGAACACATCAGCACTCCAGACGAAGGCTTAACTCTTAATGAAACCTAAATCTCAGCGCCAGAGATAAATTTCAAGCTTCTTGTGGCTTAGCCCTGGAAGGCAATACGGCACGGAAACTTTTCAGAATTATCTAGAGAACAAGCAGGGTTGGGAAGTCGCCATAATTAAATCTCTGCTGATTTCACGTCTGAGGGATCCGAGCAGCAAGACGTTGTCTTTGAAATGATGTCTTATGTCTCTGTTACAGCATGGCAAGATACACCATTAAAATACTACAACAACAGGATCAGAACAGGGAATTAAGGCCTCTAACAGGAAGGAATAAGCTGCTGGATTCACCATCCTAACAGTACCCAAACACAGCAACCAGTGTCAGTCTGGTGCTGAGAAAGTCAACAGCTTTACAGACATGGGTCCTTAATATAATGCCACTTACATAACCAGGAGCACAGAAATCCAGATTTACTGCTCACTTTGGTAACAGATTTCCTTTCTGACTATGGAAAGGCCTTTTCTTTTAAATAAATCTTACCTCTGATAAGTCCCTTGCAAAGTTATGCTGTTATAGTATTCTTTACTGTTAATGACGCTATGTGGAAAGAGATGCTTATCTTGGATTAAGAATGCCCTTTTCCTTTAAACAGGTACGTACCATTTTCAGAGGAGCATAAGCTAAACAGGGGAAGAGTGAGGGAAATAAGGCATTCTTATTCCAAAATAATTATCCAGGCACAGATCTGAAACGGGATAACAGTGGTACAGACAACCTTTAAGATAATCACAGACAAGCTTTATGAGACACCTTGGGCTCAGGCCACAAAATACCTGGAGGATTAGGGTCCAGACCTTGAACTTGACTTGATACTCTTGGAAAGGACAATTTGGAATTCTCATTGTAGCGGTTACTGAGGAAGCACATTACAGACAGTGCAGTCAACAACCAAATCTCTGTCCTTCAGCACTCCAGCTGTACAACAGGGGTACTCAAGGGGGATAACACACATTGTACATAACCCTACATGTTATAAAAGCTTTTAGTCAGTCATTTCTATTTAGGTTGGAAATACATAAAGATTAATAGGAATCTCTGTATATTGCAGGGCCACTTACAAAGAGATCTTGATAGAAATATTGAGATAGTAAACTAACAGATGCTTTGTTTTCATTAACAAATCAACTGCACTGAAAGAACATCACAAACCCACCATGATTAATTAATCATTAGGAGCTATTTCCCCCAATCTCCTTATTTTATATATAGATTTAAAGATTTGTAAGGGTGTCTACAAAATGTACAGGTAGACACTACTTCCACAGACCCAAGCTGCTCCCCACTAGAGGGGAGAGAAGAGCAGTTGCTTCGGCTAAATGCATGAAACATAACAAAATCAAAACCACAGTCAAGAGAGTAACATACAATTCTAAATGGAACTTGAAAACTTGAGAAGTCATTTAAGGGAACCACATTAAATGCTAAAATGTTTAATGGGACCCATGTGTCCCAGGCAGAGAAAGAGAGTGAGAGAAATGTAACAGAGGAAATCAAGGAGACAATATGTCTGTGCGACTTGTTCTAATTAGGGGCACAGTGCTGGTGAGGATCATTCATTATAATTTAGTTAAATCTTTAGCATGGCAAAGGCACCTCTGTATGGTGGTATAAAACAAAAGACCCCTAGTCGTAAACCAAGTTAAGGCCCATAGAAGAGGGGTTAATTCCAGTCATTTGTGCCTGCTAAAGGCAGCACATCCCGGGAACAGCAGCCCTTCTTTACTGCCGCAGCGCTGGGCTCCAGCTCGCAGATGTCTGCAAATTTGGCACGTGGGGGGTGGTACCGGGAGGGCAGTGGCGCGTTGTCTCCAACTTGTCTGTCGCTGAACTGAGTGGATCTGTCTGTTTCTTTTAGCAGGGGTGGGAAAGGAGTTCAAAGAAAGAATCAAAACAATCCATCCGTCCATGCTTTGGAGTATCTGAGCTGAGCCCAAATATCACCAGGCACTTCCCAATCTCTGCTTTGAAACAAGAGAGCGGGCGATGACTCGCGGCAGTTTGGGATGATTTACACACATGCAGCATGTGTAACGCTGCAGTGTTATTTTAAAACTTATAAAGCATCAGCAGAGAGAATGGGGGTCAGGTTCAGGTTTGTGACACCAGTTTGGGTTGGTGCACGGCAGAGCTGCAGAACCAGCCTCAGATCTGCTTCCCCTGAGCAAATGAGGGGCACAGTGGACCCAATTCACATTGCATTTGCTATTGTGTATTTTAGGAGTAATTCTATTTAAATATGGGTCAGATTCTTAGCTGGTGTAAAGCAGCTGAGCTGCCTGCATTCCAGTGCAGATAAACTAATTCACACCAGCTGAAGGCTGGGCCAGTGGAATTACATTGCTGTAAATCCAGTGCGAGATCAGAACGGTGTTAACCTGTGTTAGCACTGGTGGAACTGAGAACAGAATTTAACCCACAACATTTTGACACCATTCCAAATATTTGTAAAACCCGTAATAATTTTGAGTGTAAATGTGCCAAATTCACCCTGGTGTCATTCAGAGCCCAAAAAAACTACACCCTAGGGATAAATTTGGCTCTGCATATTTAATCTAAGTAAACGGCATCATCCCAGCAAGGAAAGCAAATGAGCAATAAACATAAGTTTGCTGTTAGATGTTGTCTCCTTGCTCCTCAGCTTTCTAGTACACTTTGTTTTTGGAGCTTATTTAAACGAGCAGTTTATGGTTTGATCAAGTCCTAAACAGGAAACCTAAAGGGTTTATAAAACATTGAGTGTTCTCATTACAAGTGACCTGAAAGAACTGCAGCATGGCAATCTTCATTTCTATTATACCTGCTGTTCCTGTGAGGGGAGTGTTTTCTAGTGGTTAGCACAGACATCAGGGAGTTGGGAATCTCGAGGTCCAGCTCTCAGCTTTGCCACTGACTTGTTGTGTGGGCTTGGGGGAATCATTTAAGTTCTCTGTGCTTGAGTTCACTTATATGGTGTGGGACAATTAATGATCACCAAAGGGCTTTGGGTTCCTCGGATGAAAACAGAAGGGGTAGTGTTCAGAAGTATGACAGGAATGCCCTCCCCTTTTCTGTGTGATATTAGGGTAACACACTAATCAAATTACACCATAAAATAGCCATAACAAACATTACAGTACCATAAAAATAACAATACCAGCACTAAGACATAAAGATAATAATACAGAGTTATTTATAAAGCTGCTCATTACCACGTTGCCAGGCACCTCAAACACAAATCAGAGTGCATCTCCAACCAACACTGCTTCTGATGCGAGTGGAGCTCCACTGAATTCCAGAGAGACCATGCCTAGGCCGTGCCAATCAACGTGACACTGCTCAAGTTACAGGGAATTTTAGCAGTTTGCACCGGAAAAAGTTGTGGCCACTTCCACAGCTCCTTTTAAACCTCAGCAATAATAAATTATGATACAGCATGCTTAAAAAAAGGAAATTGAAAACCTAGATGAACTGCCTTTTCCTGACTCTGCAGCTCCAACCCTCAGAAAACTTCTGAAGCAGTGTTTTGGGACAGTGCTCCTCATTGCCCTCTCCCTCAAATACACCGAATATCATTTTCCGTCCATTTGTGGTGGTGTGAGACAGGAAGATCCATTTTTTTTCAGGGATTGAAGAAATCACATGTCAAAAAATTGAAACAATCTATGCCACCAGTTCCCAAGTTAGGTCTTTTTCCCAGTTCCTCCCAGTATGGAGGTTCCCAGCTCAGGCTGGCAGCACAGGACAGAGTCACTGTGCCAGAGGGGGAACTGGGTGCACAGAAACAGGGCTGAAGAGCCTGGGTTCATGTTGCATCTGCCAGTGGCTTAATACAGGCTCTTGGACAAGGCACAGCATAGGCTATTTTAAACTAATTCCGTCTCTGTGTGTTCTTTGAAAGAGGGATTATGAGGACTAATATTTGTGGAGTATTTCAGTGATGAACACCGGTACATGACATGCCATTTTCACCTAGTGACCACCAACTCACCACTTCACACTGCTGTGACTCCAAGGGCCTCTGTTTCCTTAGTCTGAGGCAGAAAAACTATCTTGGTTGATATGTTAATTTTTAAGACTTAATGAAAGCAATGACATGGACTTTCCAGGAATTATTACACAATGTATAGGATACATATTACACTGCCTAAACATCACTAGGTGGATGGTTAGACACCAGTCCCAGGTTCATCTACAAGTATACCCAGACCAAGATGTTCACCTGCTGTCTGAGCTGCAAAACAGATAAACTTTAACTGGAGATTATAAAATCTGAGCTAACCTGGTAATAAAAGTAACTTCAGTAGAATCATACAAACCTCTGACCTGAGGGGCAAACGTCACCAACATGAATTCTCTGATTCAAAACAGAAGAAATACCAAGGGCTAAGAGGGGCTACTCCTTGACAGAGTACAAGAGAGGCACAAAAACCGAATTACTCAAAGCTCCCTTTTCCAACTGAGGTGAATGTGCATTAAAAAGGATTTAAATTTGATTCGCTGGGTAGGGGATCACCGGTTCAAGAAACAAGTTTGCTTTCTAGGTTTCCTATCAGGCTATTGCATAAATAATTTCTCTCTATCTTTTTAATCTCCTATTTAAATGGATTTAATTCTGAACATTCAAACTATTTCAGACAAGGGGGTAAAAAGCAAGACTAGCATTGATAGCCCAGGCTTTCTATCTCCTCACTGCTAAGGAAAAAGGACTATACAATAAACCAGCCAGATGGCCCCAAAACAAGGAACACTTCTTATTTTTTGCTGGGGGAGAAACAGAAATTAGAGTTCAAAGAAACACAAGATTGGAAGATTTGTGAGGGGAAAAAAAAAAAAAAAAGATATGTTTGGTGTTTTTTTCCTCTTAAAATTTAGAATATTCAGTGATATTTATCAACTCCGCAACTGGCTAAGGAACAGCCAAAAAAAAAAAAATCTGAAGTTACTCATAAAAAACTGCTGGTATTTAGGTTGTAAGGACTCCTTAATCAATTATTCTGAATTAAAAATAAATCACTAACATTTCTGGAACTGGATTTTTAAACCAACCATTTTTGAAGTGGAAAAGGAGAAGAATCATACTGGATCCTGTGATTAAAGGCACACTCTGGTCAGTGGTCTCTGAACTGGATATGGGGCTTCTTGAGCAGCTCCTGCAAGATTGTGAATTCTCCTGAACTTATAGTCAAGTTCCTTGACCTGGTTCATCATGACACTGGTTCTGAATAAAAGGGAAGAAGTAACAAGTCCTAAAGGAAAGAAATTGTGAATGAAGGTAATAAAACTCCAGTGTAAAAATATTAACTCACACACAGTTGCTTCAGAGAGAAGATCTGAACCACCCAGGAACAAATGTTGTGTTTTCCAGCGTACAAAAGAATCTAAGTAAGATTTTCCATCTTGGCTCTTCTCAGTGAAATACTCAGTCAATATACAAAGTGATTCAGTTTTCAAAATATCTAAGAAGAGATACTTGTTAGTGGCAATCACTAAAAACCAGGTGACTTCAGATTAAGATGCCTCACCACAGTGGGAGCCTCACTTTAGGTGTCAGGCTCTGGAGCTACATGTGCACACTTGGAGCACAGGTGGGAGGCAATCTCACCTCTCCTAATTATGGAGAGCACACAAAAACCCCAGCCTGGTTGACCTAAGCCTCTGCCCAGCTAAATACCATTCCTTTCAGTAAGACCTTGCTCCCTCACAAGGTTTGGAAACACTGTATAAGCACCTATGAAAACTGAGGTACAAGGAAAACAGAGATGGCTTGGGTTGGAATGCTATGATTTAACCATTTTCAGACATCATGAAAGTACCAAAACTGGAAATACAGCTTAGGCACTTCAGCTTATGGACTCTAACCAAGAAAAGATTGACATGACACCTTCAGTCACCTTGTCAGTCTTAGTCTTTTATTGTCTCCCCATGGCTGACCATCACATTTTGGGGCTGATGGTGTAATGCTGTAATATCATCACTCAGTGAGACTCAACAGTTCCAGTTTTCAGTTCTGGGTATCAACTAGATTTCAGATCCAGGACAAACGCCACTGTCCATGGAACAGCCACACAGTTCTATCTTGGGACATAAGATTTGTCCACGTGGGTCAGAGGAAAGTGCCAGTTTTCTGTTTGATGAGCCATGTTGTGTGATGTCCACAGGACTAGGAGTCAACAGGCCTTGCTCAGTTCTGCTGAGGACACGCTGTGTGAGCTGAGGCAAGGCCACTCCATCAACTCTTTTTGTTCTCCATAGACTGGCTGATTCTCCCGCTGAAATCCAAGGGAGTCTGAAAGCATTTAACTGCCTCACAAAGATATGTCATGCGATCTAACATTCTGAGCACAGAACTGGGAGCCAGGAGCTTTTAATGGTGCCTGTAGGGATTGGAGCCAAATCACTTAACCTCTTTGCTTCTCGGCTTCTCATCCATAAAAAGAAAACTATGCTTGAGCTGCTGGCTGGGGTTTTATGAGAGTTAATTCATAGACCTGTATGGAAAATGACTCCTCCTCTGCTGCAGGAATGCAAACTTTGTATTTAAAAAAAAAACAAAAAAAAGTTGAAATATTAATAATTTCAACAGAAACTTAAGAGTAGAGAGAAGTGTAAAATTCTGGTTGAGTTGAGCTCGAGGGAAACACTTTTTTTCCTGCAAAACCACAGCCCTGTTGTGGAAAAGATGGGGGGCTTTGGCCGGTGTGAGCACCCGGGACCCGTGAGAACACACAGGGCCGGTGTGAGCAGCGGGGCCACAGTGTGTGCAGATCCTCGGCGGGAGGCACCGGCAGCGGCTCCGCTCGCGGGGCCGGCACCGCTAGAGGGCACCGGCGGCTCGGCCCAGGCAGCGCCTCGGCTCGGCTCAGCTAAGCTCGGCTCAGTTCGGCTCGGCTCAGCTAAGCTCGGCTCAGTTCGGCTCGACCCAGCTGGGCTCGGCCGGCCCCAGCGCCTCCCGCCCGCGCAGCCTGGCCACCCCTGTGGGAGGGTTTCCCGGTGCGGGGATCGGAGCCCGCGGGGCTGCGGGAACACCGCGCGTTCTTCTCCCGCCCGCTGCGGTCGGGACGTCGGCACGGTCCCAAATCCTCCTTGCAGCCCTGTGAGCTCCGCTGGTGAGGGCGCAGTGCTTGGGTCACTGCTGAGCTCAGGAGTCGCGGCACACTCGCCCTGGTTACTCACACACGCCGATTCCCACCGAAGTTAACAGCGAGAGAATTAGCCCGGCACCAACGTTAAGTGGGATGTCTGATGTAATGAACCGCTGATGTGAATAAGGCATTCACGGTCCAGCTTCGAATTATAAGATGCTTGGCTACTTGGGAAGAAAAGGAACAAGATTTGTCAGGTCAGGAGAGAAGGTCTGCTTAGTTCCAGGGTGTTTTCTGCGATTCTGCGCAGAGTAGCTAAGAAGATAAAAATTTTGCTGAAGTCTTCATAAAGTGTGGACATTGACTTTAGCTGATAGCCATGGGAAAAGAAAAACAAACCCCAAACTGTCTGATACTAAATGCAGTGTTTTAGATACATATATTCAGAAATACATATTCAAGTTCAGGGAAGCCAACTAGAGCATGGTGGGGCGTTCCAAACTCGGCTGAACAGGTGAATGGCAAACTGGAGCCTGGGCTGTGTTCTTCAGGCAAGCACAGCCTGAGCCCCCAGCCCAAGCACAAGGCCCACAGACTTCACCTGATGGCCATTCACCTTCAGTGCCACAACCTCCCAGGCACTGCCCAGGGAGCTGGACTGTGGCCCATGTTCTGTCCTAGTGCTGATCCACCAAATTCATTGATTTGCTTCACTGGAGGTAACACAGTGAGAGCTCCAGTTGGCCAGGAACTGCCTGTTTCCCCCCAGGCTGGATGGGGGGCTCAGTAGCTGTAAGAATGGATGTGACTGACCTCCCCTTGTCTGGCAAATGGCATATTGCTCAGGTAGCTCAACATTATCCTGCCAAACTAAAAGCAGCAACAACATCCCTTCCCTCCCTCCCTCCTGAAGATGGGCACTGTGAAGCACTGAGATCCCGGAACAGACGTGTCCATACACATGCAAAATATACTTGACATGAAATAGGTGGAGTTTCATTCCACCAGGCCTGTTGGCCACCACTGGCAAACCCAGCAACAAGAAGATGACTGGAATGTGGATGTGGTGCACAAGACTGTGGCATGTACACAGTGTGGTGGCTGTCACTCCTCCTCACCACTTCAGGAGCCTGGCACAAGGCAACTACCACTAAGGCTCATTTGAATAATTCCCACATACATTCCAGATGTTGACCACATGGCCTGCCTTTGTAAGGTTTCAAAATAAGGGGGGGGGCTGGAGGAAAAAGGGTGAAGTGTTTTTTTTCTTCAGTGTCCATATTTATTTTCTACACAGATGTTTGTAGTTGTACAGAATAAATAAGCATAAATCAGCCCTCTTTTCTTTTTTTTTTTTAAGTGCACTATATGATTCATATTTATGGAACATGCACAGAACTCAGTGGAGCTGACAGAGTTAAGCTGCAGGCTGTTGACATAAAATAAAGGACTACACACTGGTTTTAGGGACATGAAAATCTTAAAATGACCCCATTGATCAAAAGCACAAAGATCAGTGTTGCTGCTCTACTTGCCCCCTTTTCACACAGTGGGCCTGAGCAATCCTCCAGCACCCCAGGCAGGGTGTCTGTCCCTGCCGGGCTGGGACTGTGCTTTGTGTGGGGTGTTGGGGCACCAGGAGCAGCTCTGCAGGCACAGGAGGTGGAGGTGTGAGGGCTGGACCCCCTCCCTCTGCACAGCTCCTGCTCCAGGAGCTGGGCCCAGGCTGGATGTGGTGCTGCAGGACTGTGCAGCGAGTGCTGGGTTTGGGTGGGTGAGCTCCTGTTCTCCCCAGAAGCTGGACAGGTCTTTAGTGCTGCTGGGAAAGACAGGCTGTTAACAGAGTAATTAAGATTAGCTCAAAGAGATTCTTTTCTCCTATGAGCTCCCTTTATTCAGAGTTCTCTCTTTTCCTGCCTAATTCAGGTTTTTTTTAAGTCAAACATGCAAGCCCAGATGAACAGTTTAAGACTGTGGAGGGGAAATAATTTCCTTTCGGACTGCAATTCTGCATCTTAACCTGGAGAGGGTGGAGTGGAATATGACAGTATCACCAAATGTCACCTCCCCAGAAGTACTGTCCCTTCAACATTTATAGTACAGGAACCCCTGAATGGTCTTCTCAACAATGTACAAATACTATTTGCTGTGTGTCAGTCTTTCACATACCAGCAGTGTCACAAAAATGTTTTTTTGCCTTGGGAGAAGCAGCTTTCAGGGAAATCCTTTTTCTCTGCAGCAGTGACTGAACCAGTGGCAGCTGACAGAGGCAGGGACAGGGACCTACATGGGCACAGCACTGAAGCAAGTATCTGGCTTCCTCCTGAAGTTGTTAATGCAACTTTTATGCTGAGCTGGGGCTGCTGAGGTCAGAAAATGGATTAGGTAACTGTGCCATGAAGGTGAAGGCTGGAGGCAAGCACTGCCAGCTCCACCATTTCAGCCCCTACACCACGGGCAAGTCAGCTGGGTTACCACAGTCCATGGCCAGATTGCCACTTCCATTCCTTTAGGGATCCCTGAGCTTCCAACACCAACAGCTACAACCTGACACTATCAGCAAGAACACAGTATTTTGACTAAAAAAATATCTCTCCTTTGTTAAAAGTACAACATGTTGTTGTTGATCAGCTGGAGAAAACTTAAAGCTCTCACTCCATTGTTCTCTGATACTTAATTAATTTGCTTCAAAAGCAGAAAAAAAGGTTAAGGAGGTACTACTGAGACTTGGATTGCTTGTCCTAAGTAGCCTTAGAAAAGCCAATGCCTGTGCTGCTAATGCAGCCACTCAGTCCTGCTGAGTCCAGCAAATTAACTACACTCTTCGTCATCATAACTGTGAGAGTCCCTTTTTACATAACAACACCAACCACAACTTCTCTCAAGACATTTTAATAGGGGAAAACTACAAAACACAACCAAGACCACAACTTCTGTCAGCACATTAGGAAATAAAGGTCGCAACGCTGGTGATTTTTAAAATATGTGAATCACAGACTCGAGGTCTTTCCATGAATCGTAACAGAAATGTGAGGAGTGGTATAGCATAGTGGAAAAAAAAAAGAGGCATATAAAAGAAGAGGCATATTCTTAGTTACTGCTGGTTTATATGATGAGCAAACTTTAGAAGGTCCCAGATGCCTCAAGTCAGGACTAACACCGTAAGGCAAAAAGGGTCAGAAAGAGCTCCCGAGGTGCTCAGTGTGGTGTATGGAGCAGTAGGACCAAGGGGAGGGATGGCCAGACAGGCCTTTCTCTAGACTGACAGCTGTTCTCTCCCATTTTCCATGAATACAGTGTCAATGTAAGGCTGACACACTGAACAAAGCACTGCTGATAAATGGCTGGCACTAAACATAGTTCTTCATTCATTCATTGGGGGTTTCTGCGAGAACCAACACTCACCTGTATCCGTATCAACCTATTCCAAGCTCCTCAGCCTGGGTTTGAAGTGTGTCTGACAAGAGTCCAAAAAAAAAAAAAAGAGGTAAGCCTCTCCCACAGAAAGTTTCAAGAATTCTCACTTCTCAAAAGCATCCTCTGCTAGAGGCTGACTTGGACAACTTACATTCAACTTCCAGACTTTGGGATTAGCATTTACCTTGCTCAGTACAACACCAGTCCCAGCTCAGATCAATGTTCACCACCTATTGCACCCTTAGGCACAGCCTCCAACAAGGGGATCAGGGTTAATCACCCTGTATTGAAGATAATCCCCAGGGTGTTTGTGACTCACAGACACACCTCTGACTCACTGTTCTTTCATTACTTTCTCTTGGTCCTTTGGGGTAGGAACTTACTGCTGGTTTACACCAGCAGCAAATTACAGCATCTTCCTGCTATGCTGACCTTGCTGCTCTGGCTACTGACTCCAAACTTAGAGCCAACATTCCTTCTTCACTTTACCTACTGGAGTAAGGAAATCACTTGATGAGTGAATCCTCTTCACTCCATCACACCCAGATCTGAAGCTGAAGGGTAAATTTTCTGAGTAGCCCAATTCATTGCAATGGAATTATCTGCTGAGTGATGCAATGCTCGGTCTGAGGCAGGACGGCGAAACATAGTTTATAGCTTGAGATCATAGGAGGAGATGACAGGAAAAGCACTTCAGTGTTGTGAGACAGAATGAAGACCTGTCATAGAAAAAGTCCTAGGAAAAGCAGGGGAAAAAAACGTTGAACTCCTTGGTTTGCAACTCACATTGGCTATGGGAAGAACTATCAACCATTACATCAATCAAAACTAAGCTTCTTGCTGTCATTCTCTCCTGAAACAGCTGAAATCCAGAGTAGCTCAAAATTACATGAATCCTCACTATATCTGAGATCAGATCTCCATCACATACCAGTCTCTTGGTACCCAGGGTTTAGGCTTATTTAGCCAGGACTAAGAATGAAAAGATATCTGTCTGTGTCACAGAACATCACCACTCAAGCAGATGCCACTGAATCTACTTCCTTCAAAGTAATGAAGTGAGATTGTTTATGTGAATGTTTTCAAAGAGCTGAACCTGCAAGCCCCTGCTCACAGCTCAGGAAATAGCAGAATATAAATCTGTCCAAATCAGCCAAGCTCCTCCAAAATTCAGTGTTGGAACCCAGCAACACCAGCAACATCTTGTTCTTCTGGTGTAATGACTGTTGATGCTGGGATTTAGGAGGATTATGTTGATCTAGGAAAAAGTGGGGAATATTAATATACAAAATAGTTAAATGTCAAATCAAATCCTTTAATAACGTGGGTGTCTGGTTGAGGATGGGAGTGCTTTCAAAACTAGCTACAAATATTCAAGAAATCCATTTGGCAAGTTCAAACAAATAGCCCAAATCAATTACACACACAATATTCTTTAAGGGGGGACATTTTCAGCATAGCATGTGGAGAATTAAGCCCTCTGCTCCCATTATTGTTAATGGGATTGGCACACCCAATTCCTCATACACAGGGTTGTGAGTTTAAAGCCAACAGATAAAAATATGACTTTGAAAGAATAAGAATGTTTATATATTGTCTAGTCTTTCCTGTACAGTGTAACAACTGTGTTTGCTAAGAGATCTCAGTGCATAGGAGTTCCCTGGCCTGATATGTGCTCAAAGCTGACACTGGGATGGAAGAAGGCAGAAACTCTTCCTGAAAGCTGTGTGACAGCTTCAGAGAGAAATCCAGGCTAGAAAATAAGAACTGGACTTTGTAGGAATTGCTAAATATTAGCACTTACTCTCAGGCCTTTATTTGAAGAACAAAAGTCCATCTGAATTTTCATTCACAAAAATCAGAGAAGAAACCAAAAAGGTAACAATTCCAGAGTAAATTAGTGTAAAGCTGTTGAAAAAGCTTTAAATCTCTGAATCAGAGGGATTAGAAGCCAGTTATCTCACGTTCCAAGTAACTGTCTCATTTACCACCTAACTGACGATATTGAAATGGGTGGAAAGAACAGTTTCTTTCACTCTTTTTTTCCCTCTGATTTTGCTCCAAAGTTCCTTCCTAAACATCAGAATATTGAATTAAAATTCAAAATGGCATTTTTTCTATGAAAAAATAATAGCACAGTTGCAGTTAGTGCTGGTCATTGCCTTTCCTCAGAGCACCTGTGTCACACAGTGAATCAGGAACCCCTGAAAACTTTCACTGACTGCAGATCAGTCTGTGATGTGTCCTTTTTTAAACCCACACAGTGCAACTGATGGCCTAAGGTGTAGCTTGAGGTTTGTATCATAGCAATATGGGCAAAATTAAGAGTGGAACTCCTGAAATTTTCAAAATAAGTAGATTTGGAATGCTTTCTACTGTGATTACTTGTAAGAAAATAGATTAAATTCTCCTGACCAGAATCTGATGACTTTCTGCAACAAGGTCACCAATGCAGTGCTGTCTAACACTTCCAGTTGCTGCATATTGGACAGCTGCAGTTCTTTGCACTAATATCCATGTATTTCTCTGGAGTTTTTCCCTGTAGGATTGCTCAAGGGATGAAGAGGAATTGTCTGTTAGTGTCTAGAGGTTGGAGCAGCCTCACAGTTAAGGGCTCTACACGCAAAGCACTCCAGAAGTGTTCTGTGAGCTCACCAAAGAGCCCTTCAAATTCCAACAACCAAGTTTTGTTCCTGATATTCTGGCTAGCTCTTCTATGCTGAGTTCCCATGGATTTAGTTTATAACTTAATTCAGCCCCCTAACCACACCTGTGCAGTGGGCAGGGTACTCAGAGAATGTCAGAAAACGTCAGTGCTATTTCTGGCTTTACAGTTTACTTGCTTTGTGCTGATGTATTCCTCGCTCCCTCCTCTTTCTTCCTTAGGTGAGGTCTTTAAAAAAGATTCTCTTTTTTTTTTTTTTTTTAACCAGGTGTGTGACATTCCTCCTGATTTTCACCTGTGTTAACCAGCAGCAGATTAGGCATTGATAAAAAATGCTGTTTATAGATAGGAATTACTGAAACGGCAATGACTACCTTTCTGAGGCATGAACTGTTGTGCTGAAGATATCTTCTGAAGCTCATAGAGCAGGGAAAGGGACAAGGTATCTTGGATATGGATGCAGAAACACATCCAGAAATCATTTAAATTCTGTGAATCCTTGCACTTTTGGTTTTGACTAAAATGTTTAAGAACAGGGTGTAAAACTAAGGGCAGGTTCCACAGCTGGTGTAAACTGGCATATATCCATTTACTTCAATCTGAAATATGCTTCTTAAAGGTCACAATACTTGGAGAGTGTAAATAATTAGGTCTGCGGGTCAACAAAACCTGCCGACTTGAATTAGGTGTTGGGCCACTTGAGTTTAAGCCAAACATTGACTATTCATTGGAAAATGCTCTTCACAGTTACTGAGACATCAATGCTGCTGCGGGTAAATATTTTCTCTGCAAAGTCCTATCTGATGGTCACTCTTTGCACTTTCCCAAGGAGTGAATGTTAAATCCTTTTGTGAAGATTCTTCTTCGTTTATCAGGTTTCAGATTGGATTTACAGCAGTGAAAGCCAGGAAGAGGAGGAGGAGGGATGGAAGCTTCTTTATGGAGTTCTGCAACAAGTGTACTTGCAATCCAGTGCAGCCAGCATGATTTTCACCAAGAAACAAAACCTATTACATGATCAATCAGGTTTTTTTACTGAATCAATTTTCCATAACACGTTCATCTGCCTAGTGGGTGCAACATTTATTTGTTTATTTATTTATTTGTCTGTTTGCTTGTAAAGTACGCACTTCTGGCAGCCACTTTGCTGGTTACTGTAGATGATCTACTTTGCCTGACATTAAATATTCACTGGAAATCCTGTTTGTGGTCAGGAAGACATTGCTGCATTTTCCACAGGGAAGCAGCCACTTCCCTATGAAGTGGCCTAAAACCTGTGCTGAAAATAATGCAGTCAATAAATCCCAGAATGTACCAGGGGTCCAGTGATGTGCTGCAACAGTCTCTGTTCAGTTTTAGGAGTGCAGGTGTGGGCCATACTTTAAATCCCATTACAGACTATCACCCTGCAGAGGCTGATTCCATGTCCAACCTACAGCTGTACCAGCACTGCCTCTGGTGTCCAGGAACACCTATCAATTATTCCAGTGTTATTGGATCAGCTACTGCTTGCTAAAAACTTCTCAGCAACCGTCCTTGGTCTCACCCCACAGTATTAACCAGCATTACATTAAATAATCTATTGACTGTCATTAGTCTTCACATTAGACTTTTCATTAGACTCTTCTGCAGCACCAGAACTCTCTCTGGGAGAAAAATTAAACCCACAAATAGCATTATCAGATGAGTTGTGTGAGGCTTGGCTAATTCTGGTCAAGCAGCACAGGCATTATTTACACACTGCAGTTAATTACTCTTCATATAACTGTAGCATCATTTCATTCTGTCCAGAGCCCTTTTTGCCTCCTGATGGTAATTTATATCTATTACAACATTACAAAGTGTTTGAAGAAATGATGTAGCAGACTCAGAATTATGTTTTTTTTAGAAAACAAATAAAGTCTTATGACAGTTTGTAAATATTTGTTGACCTCTGTTTGCCTTCTTGTTCTAAGAAACGTGCCCAAACTTCATAACCACAGTACTGAGAAATGTATTTTTAGATATAAAACTTGAAAATTACTATTCTAATGTCTTCCTGCAAATCCCAAAGCCAAGCCTTGGTATAACAGTTAGAGGGCTGGAAACACTGTTAATAGAAAGTATGTGGTGAAGAGAGGGCCTATTCTATAAAAATGTATCAGGCATGTAAAGGAAATAAGCTAAAGATTGTCACAGTTTAAAGTGTATTTGAAAAACATGTTGAAAGTGTTGGGGCTAAACTCTTGCAACGGAAAATTTACATTTAACTAATAGTGCTACTTGAGATTGTATCAGCTGAGGGTCGTGCCCAATGTCTAAAAATAGGAAGGAAGAGAAGGACTGGAACAGCTGTCACAGGGAATTTTGCTTTCTAGAAATGCTCTATTGTGGCAGTCATTGTAAAGATAAGATTCCTTTCCAGATGAATAAAAGGTTTGCTGTGAGACAGAAAGTGTCAAAGAACAAGTGATACTCAAGATTATGTTTTCAAAAATCACCCTGAGTACAGCTCAGATTTGTATCTTTCAGAGCTGGTACAACTTCATATATTTGGTATCAAAACGATTTCTGAAGATGCCAAAGTGTCAACTCAGAATTGTATTACAGCCTTGAAAATCGATGTGCATTTCAGGGCTGGGAAGGATTCACTGGGAAACACACTGGGCATTATAAACTTTTGGAGATGGAGCTGTTCCTACAGTTACTTCAGGTCACATTGTCATGAATGGCCCAGTGTTTGCCATGAACACACCAAAAATACGGGATTCTCCAGGAATAGCAGGTAAGTACTAACAAGGGGATCTTGTTTATTATTAGGTATGCTTTGATATAGATAGATTAGTGATATGCTGATTTCTAGTTTGTACTGACTTATTTCAGGCCTTTGTCTTTCTCACCTCCCCTATCTCACTGCTCCTGCTGGTTTCAGACTTTCACAGGCAAGAAATGACTTCAGCACATACTTGACTTGAAGAAGATGACTCTCCTCTTAAAGGCAGTAAGATTATTTACATCCTTGAAGTCATTCAGGTACCGAAGTTTCAGCCCCTCTCCAAGGGACAGGAATGTTAGTCCTACTCTTTGCTTCCATGGGAGCCAAGTGCCAAGCTCCCAGTCAGGTTTCCCTGCTGTTACTGGTGCCAGCACCACGGATGTCAGCTGCAGAAACAACAGAACCATGCCAGCCACTGATGTCCCAAGGGAAAATTCTGCCTTGGTGGCATGTGATGCAAAAGTCACGCCACGTGCCACAACTGTCACACGACTGGGCAGCCCTGTCTCCAGAGTCAAATTGGTCAAGACTGAGATGCTCTGGCAGAGCCACACAGGGAAGTTTGCATAATGCTCACCCCATAACTTCTGACCCCAGCCACTATTATTAATCATTCACTTTCATGAGCAGTAAATTCACTCATAAAATTTAATTAGAAAGAAATCTGTAAATGCATTTTTAAAATAAAGCATGAAATAGAAATGCCCATTAAAGGAGTGACATAAACACACACTTGGAGCTTTACTGGGGAGCCAAAAAGGAGGGTTTCTTTGTTGTTGTTGTTCTGTAGTACATTTTAAAATACTGTAAAAAAATAAGCATCAAGAAGCATTGTTTGAAGGGGTAAATTATACACTCTCTGAAAGAGATCTCTGTCAGCTCAGTACCCAAAACTGCATATGCTGTTAGCAGACTAAACAGCAGCACAGCACAACTCTGTATCACTGGAGACCTCCCATATATTTGCCTAGAAGCCAATACTCTCTGTTGCCTAAGCCTTTTTCCTTCTGTGTTAAACAATAATTACGTTTCTAGAAGAATTCGGCCTCAAATATTAAGCATTCCAGCCAGTCTTTCCAAAGGCAGAGGGAGCAGTTGCTAATGTATAATATAACCTATAAATGCTGCAGCCAGGGGAGAGGTGAGTGTTGCAGGAGTGACTCTGCATTGACACCGACCCTCTGCACATCCCTGCTGGGCAGAAAGGAGGTAATTTGGGGCTGTGTCTGAGTGTGTAATGGGCTGCTGGTGTGACAAGGATGAAGCACGTCAAGAGACCTTTTTGGCCAACTTGCCCCCCACCCCCGAATCCCTGAACTTTGTGTTGCTTGTTTGTGCTGCTCAAGACGTTTGCAAAATAAACTTTTTCATAGATGATTTATATGCAGAGAAGTTAAAAACAAACTGACCTTTCTCACCCACCAAATAGTCCAAGCTTGTCCTTGTATCCAGTTGCCTACTTGAACCATCTGAGCCTGCTCTTTGCAACGCATGGCTGTGCTTTTGTGCGAGTCCCCTCGCAGGAGTTCTGGGAGGGAAAGCAGTGAGGGGGTTTTGCAAGATGTGAGTCCCTTTAGCAGATGGAACTGCGGAGAAAAATCACCACCTTTCTTTTTTTTTTTTTTTCTGGAAAAAAACAATGTTACATAAGCGCTTCTGTAACTTTTTCTGTTTCATAAGTAACCTGGCAAGTTGAGTAATTCACATTCTGGGTATCATTCTAAAGAAATATTTCTAATAATCCTCTCTGTGTACAAAGCGGTATTGCCTCATCCTGGTTTGGCATTTAATCTACTAGTTACTATTTTCAGAAAGGCTATTTCCAAATTCAAAAAAAACAACAATCTCACACTTATACAGCGCCTTTCATCCTAGAAGATTCCAAAGAGCTCTGCAGAATTAAAACAAAACAGACATGTTGGACACAGGGTGGCTTCATTCATCACTGAAATGCAGCCAGCCCTGGGATGAAGTGTGTTCAGAGGTAGCAGCCCAGAGCAGTATGATAGAGCAGCATGATAGAGCAGCTTCCAGTAGGGACCATGCAGTGCCTGAATCTCTTCTTCCATGTCTTACTGCAGCTACACGGAATTCTGTGATGTTATTTGTGATTTACACATGATGTTAAACGTGCCAGGCTGTAGCTCCACAGGGAAAGGAAGGAGAACCCAGACCCCTCCACTGCAGTGTCCTGCTCCCTTTGCCACCCAGAGAGCCAGGGATGTGACTGTGTTCAAAAACTAAAAGGTGGAAGAAGGGGGAGAGCAGCAGAGACTCAGCAGGCTCCCAAGGGAAAGGATGAAATGTGGGTATCATTCCCATAGAATTCCCATGCGAAATAAAACTTCACCCAGCCTGCATCCTCTTTTTTTCACACACAGCTTTGCCCAAACATCTGAAGGCCAGAACTAGGAAAGGTCCACTGAGCCCAGAGCCAATATAACAACTGCACAGTCACATCTTCAGCTGAATGGGAAATCTCTGGGATAGTCCTTGAAAGCATTCCAGCAGGGACAAACTCTGCTGTTACGGGAGCGGTGTGGGAGTGTTTGGGAGGCAGCCACCTCCACTTCTCACGGCAGCTTTAGTGCAGCCTGCTATTATTTACCTTCAGCACCTGCACAGACAGCTGCCAGCACCAGGAATCCCAGCTCTGGAGCAGGAGGATAAAGTGCATTTTCTCTCCTGCCCACACTCTCTCTCTCTCTCTCTCACCAACTTGATATGAAATATTTTGTGAAGTTTTTTTCCAGGCTATTTTTCTGCTGCCTCCAAGTGTCGCAGCATAACTCAGTCAGGCGGTACCAGGATCCAGAGCTGGCCATATTATAATCTCATTTAAAGATACGAAGCCATAATTAGTGAACTCTGAATAAGCATTCTGTATTATGATGTCTAATACTTGTCTTGGCTAATGCAAATACATGAGAAAGGGTATAATCTTATTTATATGTATCAATGTACTGAATATATGTCTTTACAAAACCCTTGTAGTACTTTTGCCTGCACAATTTAATCTATGGCACCAAAATTGCACATTAACTGCTTATACTAAGTTGTGCCTTGATTTAAAAAAAAGAAAGGAAGGGAAGCAAAGCACCAACCTTGTTAACCCTCTTACCAGGCTAATACTTCATTGAAAATCCCCTTGGTTGTAATGGATTTTTCTTTTTATACGTCCTTTATACAGCACCGTATTAAAGTGGCTTTTTATAAACACAACACATGAGGTTAATAGCTCCAGCCTTGGTTAGGGGGGTTTTTGTACCCTAAATCTCTACCAAGACTGTTATATAAATGCTACTATTCTAAAAATAAAAAACGAAACACCCAGGGAAATGTTACATTATCACTCCCCATCTTAGCTACCAATGACGGCAAACCAGGCCATGCTACTTGTGGGTGAAATAAAACTCCTTACAGAAAGAATCCATCCTCACCTGGTCAGAACCACCTTACCACAGTTTCCAGCCCAAGGAATTAGGAATACCTTTGAAGGGCACCTTTAATGGTGGCATCAGTAGGTCTTAAAGGTTATGCACTTACAGAATTTCAGTGACTAAATGGGTTATCTGCTGATTTGATGCTGCTTACAAAAGTGCCTGCACTAGACTGTTTCCAACAAAGGAAGTAAAGAAAAATCAGTATTTTTTTCCCCAGATTTTTAGGCCAGAGGAGTTTTTAAAATCTCATCTACTTTAAACTGCACTCGAAATAACTGAAAAGGCATTAGCAGCAGCTTGTAGCAGCTTCAGGGATGTTTTACTGTTTCTGATGTAAAAATTCTAGTGTATCCTTCAATAGAAGTTGCCACACCCCTTCATTCTGTGGAAAATTGCTTGGGCACTGTTTTGTCAAGGAGGGGGAAAAAAGTTATAATTAATCTAGAACTATAAAATCAAACATCATAAATTAGTGCACCTTGATCAGCTACTGCACTTCATGACTTGAAATGACTGCGTTTGCCCCAGGCCTCGACCTTCAGGGACTGCAAAGGAGCAGACAACGGCTCCTTATCTCTCTTCTCTTTACCGGTGGAGGGTGGGGTGAGCTGATCTGGGCCAGGATGCTTTGCTGTCCTCTGAGCTGGCACTGCTTTGCAGGGTCTGTGCAACTGCAGCCGTGCTTGAGCATGGAGTGTGACGTGGTGACAACAATCACAATGGTCCCCACCTCCACCCTGGCGGGCACGGCTCTGACACCAGGGTGTGAGTGCACCCCTCCAAATTGTGTCCTGGTGGCTTTTGAATAAACCAGGGATATGATTTCAATCCTTATGTGTGATGTAATCTTTAGCACTTCTGGACTGGCACCTCACTCAGAGCACTTGTAAATAAAGACTACTGCAGTATACAAGCCCGTCTGAGTTTTGGAGACTGTGAAGAGTTCTGGTTTGTGTTGTTGATATCTGTCACAAGCTGCTTCTTAATCTCCCTTCAGCACAGTGAGGGGATGTTTTCACTCCAGAGTGAGATGTGGCTCAATGGAAAGAGTTTCTATTCCGGCTTCTATTCCTTGCTCTGTGACCACTGACTAACAGTGGCCTTTGGTATCTCAGTAAATGCTCTGCAAATGTCTAGAACTGTGTCTTGTTTGTAAGGAGTTAAAAAAGTACTTCAAAACCACATAACTTCAGCCAGAGATTTTCAGAGCTTTTCCCTACCACTTGATTTTGCAACTCTACCACTCAACAGGCAAAAAGCATTGAGAACACTGCATTCCATGGGCATCATTTAATCATATCAGCTTGAGATCATCAGGATCTGTGTTCAGCCCCACCAAAGACTGACAGTCCCATTTGACTGGGCACTTTATGAAAACACAGCACCAGGCCTGACCCTTTCATACTGTCAGATGAAAGGAGAAGCTTGTGGCAGAGATGAAAATTTAGCTGAGCTCTCCCCAAAGCCCAGTCTACTATTTCTGATGGAAAACCATGTGCCTTCCCGTCAGCGCCGAGTCTGATGGCACAGGCCCATCTGCAGCGAGATCGGAGTGTCAGCTCCCAACTGCCCTGGGAACTGATAGACCACAGCTGGTGACTTTCTGATTTATGGGAAATAAGAAATATTTTCAGTGCTTGTGGATCTTTCCATAGGCTGAGATATCCTAACTAGACAGTTTTTATTCTAGCAGAAAATACTCTAGGCATTTTCTTAATAATTTTAGCATTGCTCACTCTTTTTTTTTTTCTCTCCCTTCAACTCCTCTCTGTCATGAGAATAAAAAAAAATTCCATTTGAAATGGAACGTTTTCCTTAATCCTATAAAGAAAGAGTATAATTGATTCAACTATAAAATTTATAGGCATGGAATCAATGCTTATTATAGTCAAAACATGCCAGGTCACTCCTTTGCGGCTGGTTTAAAGCTGTTCCGCTAAGTGTAATGTTAAATGAAAGTGCTTTAGTCTAAACATGAAAAGGTTAGATTGTGTTACATCTGCACAACTCTGCGTGCCTGTTAGGATCTGATTTCAGGGTTTCACACAGAAGACCTTCCATTGTTTCCTTTGTACCTTCTCCCTGGGGTAAAACTAACTTTTGACAGTCACAGTAAGTAGCTGCTGTAACGTAGATATTAATTTAATCTGAAGCTGCATCAGTCCTTAAACAGTTCAGACGTTGCCTGTATGTTCTAGTGGTCTGGAAAATGCTGAAAAATTGACTATGAATGGGGCTTAATCATGGCAATGATGGCAAATCTTTTCAGTCTCTCAATTTTTCTGTTCTCAGACGTCTTCCTTCAGGGCTAATTAAATAGGCTCAAGTGCTACACAGACACAGTCACTCCTACTCTTCTATTAAACATTTCTACACACTTTGCAATTAAGCTACTAAACTTTTCAGCAGATGTTTTTTTCTAAGCAGCAAAGTGTTTATAACTTCTCTGTTGGCACAGAGCAATGCCCTCACATAGATCTAATGGTGGAACATTTAGTGGGTATATTTATTAGAGCTGGATCCAGGCAAACTGACGGGAGAACCTCAGATTGAGCAGATTTCCCATTTTTTTGCTATTTTGTTATTTTATCTTCGTGCTGTGCCTGGTGTAGGTGTAGTACTTCTGGGACAAGGCTGTGTGAAGGCTGTGATTGCTTGGTGTGACTGTGCTCCGATGCAGCAGCATCTCTAGATTTCAATCCCTGGGCCAAAGCTTGCCTTTGGCTGAACAGGTGTAATTCCTGTTGAATCAAGCGGGAATTCCAGAGTTTTAAATAAAAACAGCTCTTGGCCCATTATCCACTTACATGCACCGTGCCCAGGGGCCAAGATACACAGAATTGACAAGTGATTGGGGGTTCCTCAAGAGCTTGAAGCTTTACTACGCAGGGCTCAAATAAAGCAGTGTTTCAGACAGCAGGGAGCACATGCCAGTTGCATTTGTCTGAATTTCGTCACTCAGAATAAAGGCCCTTAAAATCACCAGCCACTTTCCAAAAAAACCAACCCACCCCAAATTATAAATCCTAGCAGTGTCAAAGCCTAAATAAATACATACGTCAGCTGCCGGGATCCTGGATGTCAGTTTTCAAGGCATATATTGCCCCAGACTAGTCTGTAAATAACTTTTATTTTTATTCATGACTTTAAAACCACATCACTAGTGGGCTGGACTTGTGGTTCCTCATTTGCATATTATATGTTTTGACCTAAACTGAGTTAAATGCAGAGGGACAAGAAATGAGGGTCAGATTTCATTAACAAAATAAAGCAGCTTGTGTGAAATCAACGCCTAGTGATGGAAAAATATGCAACTGAACTGAGCCCTTCACTGGTTATTTAACTAAAACAAGGTCTCTGTAATGACAAACACTCCCATCTTCAACTGCATCACAGACACCAACAGAAAAACTTGGCATCTCTCATTGTATGGGAATACGAGGCAGAACTGGTGAGGACTTTTTCCTGCCATCCCCTTGCCAACTGTACATTCCATCTGACTGAGGATTACTGATAATTTTTGGCAACTTCATGGCTACAGAGGACTCTTCTGTACAACTATTTATTTATCCAGGACTTGAGGAATTTATTTTTAACAGAACTTTTTAAAAATGCTGTAAACACAGAATATGCTAATTGTATTAACAAAAGGATTCCTACACCAATTTTTTCCTTACCTTTTCCCCCCCAAGCACACTTTGGGTCCAAGCTGCTCAGTTGGTGGAAGCTGGTAGAGCTGCTCTCACTTTGGTGGACGCCTGCCAAATTTACAATAGCTGAGGATCTTTCCCAGTAAAGCAAAATGCTTATAAAAATCTGAATAAAAGGGAGTATTTAGACATATATTCTTTCCTCAGCAGTAGTACCAGGAACCTTTAACAGCCATGTCTCTGCAGCTACAAACGGGACCTCACTTGCCAAGAGACACAGACCCTGTCAGAGAGCACCAACAAACTGAAGTGAGAAAACAGGTCAAGGATATTATTCCCGTTTTACAGAAGAAAAACTGAGACAGAACAGCATTAACTGACTATTTTCTACCAAACCAGACAGAACTGACTCCAGCAAAGCCCTGGGCCACCTCTATCAGGGCATGAAGACATACCCAATGAAATGATGTGTCTTGTCAGAAACCTCTAACAAAGTGAGAACTGGCGTCCCGTGTCCCCATCCAGAGCACAGCCTATTCCCTAAATGTCCTGGAAAATCTCAGAACTAGATTAGAAACTATTACTTCCACCACAAAAAATTCAATGACAACTTTTTGGTTTTCAGTGACAGAAAGCTGAAATGTTTTAGTTTTGAACAAAGTTCTTCCCCTCCGCTTTTGGGGACTGAAATCCAAAGAATTTTTACAAGCAAACCTGATTTTTCCTTCATTTTAACAGAAACTTTGCTACCCAATCAAAGCCTCATACTTTTTTCAGAACCTGAACTTGAACACTTTCAGATCATTAGTCAATTTTTTGGACAAGATCGACTTTCCATTAAAGATCACAGCACAAGGGGCAATTTTCTCCATTTTCCTCCTCTTCTTCAGCAAAATTGTGAGTGCTGGGAAGGAAGTAAGTAAAAGGCTGTGTCCCAGTAGCACCATTCCAGGACCAGCTCTAGGAGGCAGTCCCACAGACTCAGCACTCGCAGCCCCTTCCCAGTCCTCTCCTTGTACAGAGCAGGGAGCAGAAATTGCTCTTGGTCTACATCTGCACTAAACTGCCCTGCACTCCAGGGCCTCACCAGCCATGGCTTTCCCATCCTTGGCACTTCCCCACCACTTGTCCCACAAGGACAGTGCAATGTGTCCAGAGGGAGAGTCTGCTCCAGGCAGGATCCAGGCCCTTCCTCCCCGCACCTCAGAAGGGTTAAGGGGTGGGTTTAGTGGGCAGTTGGCACTCCTTTATCTTCCACGGACTGCTGAACTGCTTTTGCTGTTATTATAATGCCTGTGTGAAAATTCTGATCATGATTTAGAGCAATAAGGCAGTAAATAGGCTGAGAACTCTGCTCTGCCTCCCCAAATGCTCCACTGGAACCAGGGACACTAAGCTCCCAACTTAGGAATCTAACGTGTGTACCTGACACAACTAAAGCTGGGCAGTGCAGCTGGCTTTGGATTAAACCTCCTGTGTTTGGTTTTCTGGCTAGTCAGCATTACCTTGCCTTGAATTAAGTGTCTGCACAGATCCTGAGCAAAGCCGTGCACAGTAACTGGCTGCACGAGCTCAGGCCTCGGGGCTGAGCAGCACCAAGGATGGCTCACATGGGGCTGTGGAGCTCTGAAGCAGGAAAGGCATTATTTGAGAAAAAAAAAAATTAAAAAGAGAAAATTTCTGCTTTAAAAGATTTAATTATTTCTAAATGTAAAATAAAATATCCATAAAGTAACGCAAAGAAGTTAAACGTTCCCTTGGAGGGAAATTCTCTCTTTTTAAAATTATCCCTTTTTCTAATAAACTAGTAATTTATGTAATCCATATAAAACCACTAACACTCATTCTTCTATTTTTAAATAACACTGGAGAGCTTTCCCAAGGCTTATTTTATTTTTATGAGAGGGATTAAAAATCGCGATGGTCCAGATTCTTCCACACTTCTTCTATCTGCTGACAAGTAACATACTCCTGCCATAACCCCAGCGAGCAGCAGCTGGGGATGTGTCCTGTGGAATTTGCAGCACTCCACTGGCTGCAGTGGAGTAATGCCAGGCTGACAGATTCACTGCTCTGAATGCAACACCATCTGATTTGGAGCTTGCTGAACAAGTCATAAATCAAGCGATCTTTATGTTTCTAGACAAACATTTCAAGAAAAACAAGGATAAAGGATCTCTATACAGAGCTATTTGTTCTATCCAGTCTCTTACCCAGCTTAGTATTTTTATTGCTTCACAATGAGCATATTGTGATTTGTCTAGACTGCAGGGGAGGATGCTTTACCCTTTCAAAGTAACTCAAGGCTGTATCCCTGTTTTTCCCCCAGAAGAGGATCAGGGGAAGAAACTACAGCTGAGACACCACCCTTCCTTGGGCTCACTGTGCCAGGGATGCTGCTGTGCTCCAACCCATACCTAAAACACGCAGAAAGAATAATCTACTCTTAAGTGACTCACAGTGCTCTAGTTTTGGATCCAGTTTTGTGCTAAAGTGAGGCAAGACTGAGAGACTGAACCATGGCAGAGTATCTCAGATGGCACTGCAGACACACACTGAGGGGACACACACCACCTTCACCACTCAAAGGAACAGGGGGCAAAGTCTGCCCAGAGAAGTAAATCCCTCCTGCTCTCTCACACCTCCCCTCTGCCCCTTATTTCTTTCTCAAATAATTCAGATGTTTTAGCCCTTCCAGACAAAACCTGGAGCTTTAAATTAAAATGTCATCTGTTAGTAAAGAAACTAAGCTATGTTTTTCATTCCTGAGAAAGGACTCACTTATGCTTATAACTATAAGTTGCTAGTGATTAAGCAACTGGTATATTTTCACACTCATTAAAAGAAACATGGTGTGTTCGCCTTTCTAAGAAAAGGCATCTTGTTTGTAATACTGTAATACATTGGGAACACCTTCTAATTGGCTTCTAGTGCCCCTTGCCAAAATTCAGACACAAGTTTGTTTATTTACACAAGGAAAAAAATAAAACATTGTATAATTAGCCGAGTAATGGACTCCTAAATTCAGCAACTCAGAGGTATGCAAAACTGACAAACTTTTTAAGATTCCATTTTGGTTTATGAAATATCTCAATAGGTAGCCCAGACTGCATCATGGCTATTGTAGCAATGTGCTGCTCAATGTGGTGTTTGTGTCGAGATGGAAAACTCTGACATGTTTGATTTTTATGCAAGTCAATTAACTTGTTTTTTAAAACTGTAAGGGCATGCTTTGCAAATAAGATTACTTACTATAAATTATGAGAACATAGGGCTCCATTCAGACAAAAATGTTACACACCCCTTACACATGCATAAGTCTGCAGAATATAGTCCTGCACCCTGACAACTTATTCAGCTAGGGGTAGGAGCTTATTTTGGTCTATTCCATGGGGGCTTTCCTAAAAAGATATGAACAAAAGGGGATAGAGACCTAATTAGAATGTCTCTCTACACCCCACCTTCCTTTGCACCACCCAGGCAATTCCAACAGGCCAAAACCTCTCCTTATGTGGTGAGGGAAGAATTTCTTTTTTCAGTTAAGTTGGCCCAGAGCAGAATTAGCAATGGTATGTCCCCCTAACCACAGCACAGACAGACATTTGGCCATTCCCACCTGTGAGTTCTGCTCTCACCACTCGCACTCAGGCACGGTCTGTTGACTGCAGGCATGTCCATCTGTTAACACAACCTTCATTGTGCTTGGCCCCAGCTCAGGTGGGACCCTCACACCAAGACTTCAGGGGGAAGCTGTCCCTGGAACAGAGACACTGAAAATCAGAAATGACACACCACCAGCAGCACAAATGGACGTGGTAGGGGCGCTGCAGTCAGCACAAATCATTTCCATTTCATGTGACAGACATTTGGTGAAGATGTCTTGCTTCCAAAATGCAGATTCTTCGATGGGTGCACGAGAAATGCAGGATGACTATTTGGCACTCAAAACACAACCTAAAGAACTGCAGAGATGTACTTGGGGCTTGGATGCAATGACAGTGCCAATACATACACAAAGCAAATCCAGAGACAAGTATGAGTCACAGAAAGAAAAACTGTGGAATTTTGTCCAGGTCCTTTCCACTTTTACACATGCAGAGAAACTCTACCTAAGCAAACCATCCCATTGATTACATATGTAGGCAAGAATGGCTCGCATGAAGAAAGGTCACTGGATCTGGTCCCTGCGTTATGCACGTTGGGAGAGAAAGCCAACTCTCACTAAGGCCAAGACTTGTTCCCATTAGTTGTGAATACTAGGTTAAGGCACAGGAGAGCACTTTGTCTTCCTTGCCAGCTTCAGTCTAGGTAATGAAGTCATTCTTATTTGAGCTTGATGTTAAATTGTTGGTTCTGATCTAAAGTCTGCAGCAGAGAGAGTCCATATTGCAGACTACTCATTTCTTAAGATGTCTTTTACCTAGACAAAAAGGTTAAAACAAGGAAAGATGATTGAGAAGATTAAGGGACAAAAGGCTTTCCTTGTCCTCCAGCTACATTCTGGACAATCTCTTCCACAGACTCTTTGCTATCAGAACTAAATTTCAGCTTAGAGCAGCAAACTCGGTAGAAACAGTTTTACACAAGCAGAGGAACACGTGTGCACAGACACACTCAGGAAAGGCATTTCAGGCAAAAGACCTTCCAGACTTAGATTCCCATCACTACACATGTGTTCAGAATAAGGAGGATGCTGTTCTGATCAGAAATCAGCCATGGCATTTACCAGAACTGACCTGCCACGTATGGAAAGACACCTCCCATTCCCGAGGAGAACCAGCTACGTGCCTCCCAGCAGCCTCCCAATGTCGGGTCAACTGTTGTTACTGGCAAGACACTGCTGTGGAAAGGCTGCAACAGAATCAGGGACTCATCACCAGCAGTATGTGTTGCTATGGACACCATTGAAGAAAAGCAAAATCATCTGAGAAGGAAATAAAAGACTCTTTTCCACCAATAGTGACAGACATTCTAATAGGTTAGTGATCCTGGTGGAATGCTAATCAACAGCACACAGAAAAACTTGGAAGTCATGCAACTTGTAATATTCCTCGAGAAGGAGCGGAGAAGTGAATTCATGTACTAGTGGCCTCGCACACGGGATTTACGCTAACACTTAGCACTCAAACGCAGGCATCACACCTTAATGCCACGGATAACTCAGGTAATACTTTTGCCTTACAAGCGCTTCCTCCCAAGGATCTCAGCTCCAAGCCAGAGTAACCTGGAGAGCCCATCCACACGTTCCCACTGAACCAACTCCCGAAATGGAGCTGGGTTCCTTGCTCGCACAGAACGGAGCAGCTCGTGCGGCACCAGCAGAGCTGTGCTGATTTACTGCAGCCGTGGCTCTGGCGGCTGATTTGAGCTCTCAGACAATCTAATTTTTCCACTCCTCGCAGCTCTGGTGAATAATTTAAATATGCGCTCTGAGCTCACCAAAAATAATACATTTTCAAAATTTTTTGGTGAGCTGAAAAATAAGAAATGCTGGCTCAGAATCACACACAATACTCTGTTCGACCTTACAGGGTGTAATTTTGATTGAAATGGGATTTTGGCTTACACAGGTTAAAAAAGGAATGAATTTTTGTCTCAGAATTGAATAAGGACTTTAAAAAAGGGAAAAAACCCCCACCATTGTAAGCTAAAAACCCAATAGGTATTACTCTGAAAACATCAGAACAAAGTATTTTATTTTTTTAAAAAATTCTTTAATGTTTTCAAAGCTGGAAATTGGCCACATTTTTTCAGCTGATGTGAATCTGTAAAATGTTACACTGCCACTGAGTCACCATTTTTGCCCCAGAAAAGCTGCTAAAATATTTTTCTCAGCTGTACCAGTAGACAAATCTATTGACCTTAGGAAGACAATTTGCACAAGCGGAGCCAGGGGCATTAAATTTACTGTTTTAGCAGAACCTAAACCATTCTGAGCAATTTACACCAGAAATACAGAAACAGGGCCTCAAAGAAACTTTCAATCTCATTTCATTTAGTGTACAATGAAATGAATCCAAAATACAAGGTCAATACAGAATAAATTATAGAACTGCTCAGTAAGGCTGGAAGGCAGCAAAATACTCTGAAATAAATACCATCTTTGACTCACACATTGCAATTGACATCACAGAAATGATGCTCAAGAACAGCTGAGGCAGGAGGAGATTTGGGGTTGTTTAATACAGCAGAGCTACTCATGGATTCAGGGCATTCAGATCTGTCTTTCAGTGCTACAATAACTGGAGGTTGCAGTAGTAGCTGTCCCAAACTTGAACACAGAGTGTACCTGAACTTTTGTGAAACACATAGAATCCACTGACAAGGATTATTACACCAGATATTCTGTCTTACAGGGAAATAACATTTATGCTCAGCCTCTCAACAGTACTTCTTTACACTATGAAGTGACCAAGGTCACTAAATTTGCAGATTTTCACCTTAACAGTAGCAAAATGGCAAAGGCCATACTGGAGGTTACTCATGAGCTCCTCAAGATTCGGCAGCACAGCTCTAGAATCCGTATATTTTACAAAATAGAAAAGGGGTGATAAAAAGGAGGAGTAAAAAAGTGAAGAGAGGGTAACGCTGCCACAGCTCTTCCTCCCCATTCTCCCTTTCCTCTACAAATCCAGCCTGGCAGGAGATATGGCTTCGAATCCAATTATTTTGCTTTAGGATTTCTCTTCTCTGTGAGAAACCCCAAGCCTTTTTTTTTTTTTTCTCATTACTTCAGAGTGAGAAGATTTGGAAATGGAATTTGCTGCAGCTCCAAGGGAAGTTATACACCTAAATCCTATTTTTTTTTTTTTCAAATGTACATCTATTAGCTCTTTCTGGGAAAAAAAACCCAAACCTTACTATAACCAGTCACAAAACTCACCGTATCAAACAGAAACTTATATGTAGCAGTAAAGCTACATCTGCTGTTCTCACAGTGTTGTGTGTTATCGTCTCCTACTGAGAGCTGGAATTTCTGCATCCAAAAACTCAAACCATAGGTTTTGTTCCCCCACAGGTGTCTGCCTGTTGAACAAGATGCCTAATCTCAGGCACCCAGGACTGAAAACGTTAACCTTAAAATCTGTTGGCATCTCTCAGAAGCTTAGGAGTAAGAGGAACCTAGTCTGGCTGTCTGAAAAGTTTCATTCAGATTGCTTTAAATATTTGGTGGATGATTACAGTCTGAGCATTTGACTACATGCCACTTCATTAGACTTACTCATTTTTTTTGTTCGTACCATGGATGGGAAATTAAAAATGATCTCTGATATTTGATTTCCCATAAGATATGAGAGATATTCAAGGCAGTGTCTGGAAAAAAATTAGGATAATAAGGTGTATAAATCTCTGCTTCATTTGAAACAACGCATAAAAGCCAACCCCACATTAATTTTTTTGCTGAAAGAACTTCAATAAGTTTTAAAGTAAGTGTTTCATTTACTGCCACATGCCACACATACATGGCAAACAGTTTATACAAACCACAACACTCAGCTGGTCCTGGTTAGGTAGAACAGCCCTCCCCTGAACACCCAGGCTGCTCTTGGTTCCCTCGGGACTCTGGGACAGGGTGCTGAGCGTTTTGGTCCAAGGGAGAACCTACAGGCACGTGGGATGAGCGGTCAGTCCTTCTGGGGAGGTGCTCCTGAAGCGTTGGTTGAGTGGGAGCTTGAAATTTTGTTGGCTCAGCCCAGAATGCTCTGCACTTTTGGAGACAGCTTAAGTGCAGCATAACTATCCCTGACCTGGTGGTCCAGCCTTAATGCCTTCTACATGGAGTGCTCAGGGAGCTTTATTAGACTTCCCAGTTAACTGGAACACTCCACTGTGTATACACACAGTGGTGCAGGGAGTGTGTGGAGAGGTTTGGGAAGTGGGGGGGCTACAGGGGTGGCTTCTGTGGGAAGCTTCCCCCATGTCCAACAGGGCCAATTCCAGCCAGCTCCAAGATGCTCACACTGGAGCAGGGTCCTGGCAGTCCCTGTGGCCCCATGGAGAGAGGAGCTGACACTGGAACAGGGATGAGTGTGGGAATGCTCTGGCTGAGGTGGAAGGAGCAGCAGAGACAATGTGTGATGAACTGACCCCAATTCCTATTCCCAACCCCCCTGTGCTGCTGGTGGGGAGGATGTAGAGAAAATCAGGAGTGCATTTATGGCTGGAAAGAAGGGAGGGGTGGGAGGGAGGTGTTTTAAGATTTAGTTTTATTTTTCATTACCCTACTCTGACTTGATTGGTAATAAATTAATTTCCCCAAGTTCAGTCTGGTTTGCCTGTTATGGTAATTGGTGAGTGATCCCTCCCTGCCCAAGGGCCTCTTGTTGTGTTTTCTCCCCCTGTCCAGCTGAGGAGAGGAGTGATGGAGCAGCTCTGGTGGGCACTGGCGTCCAGCCAAGGTCAACCCACCTCAACAACATAAGATCCAGATCCTGCAAACTCCTTGGTGAAAAGGGGTCTTCACACCCTTCTGGAGCCAAGAGCAGACACAGTGAGACAGGGACACCTGAGTGTTTCTAAGGCCATGAGAAAGACTTCTAATGTAGCACTGAGACTTAGTTCTAGCTGAGGCTTATTTACAAGAGCTGCAAGGTTCAAGTCAATGACCTCATTTATTGTGCAAGTATTACCTACAAAACAAAATTTTATCCACTTATTCCAAAAGGACATGATGAACCTTGAAGTTCACTCAGTTTTAAAAGACAGTATTTCACCTTGTCTCACTGGGTTATAAAATCTCTCTACCAATTTATGTACATTTACAATAATATTTACGCCATATTTTTCAACATTCTGTTGCTTCATGAAAGAAATGGAATGCTCTTGGAGGAACAAATTCATGCAAAGGGCAAAATAAACCTGCCTAGATATGCAGTATCTCTAAATGCACACACAAACTAGGAGAGGGTGGGAGGAAAAACTATTTTCTGTCCATTCTTTACTCACAGACAGTATTATGAAGTGCTTGGAATACCAGAAGGTTCATTTTGAAACAGAGGAGTGATGTTTACACTTGTCCTTATATAAATATGTATTGGTTTTATGTACTTCTTTTTCTTAATACTTCAACTCAGCTTATTTATAGCTCAGAAAAGGCGCTGGATTTTTTTATTGCACAGGTACAATGCAGCAACTTGGCAAGAATATTCTGAATCACAGCCTGTTCATCCTTTGTTCAGAGAAATGCATGTTCAGAGCTGCCTGACTGGGGATCCCATGGAAGGGTAACCTCTAGCCTGAGCCCTGGAAAGTTGCACTGCAGTAACTAAGGTATTTGTACTGGTAGGCATAAAATGCATTTACTATGAAGTTATTTGCACCATCCAGTGCAGCAAAAACTTAAACTAATATGGCAGAGCCTGGCTCTTGTGTTTGCTGCATCTTCCTCTGGATCATGGTTGTGCATCCAAGCCAGGTAGTAAGCTGCCAGGTGTAGGCCAAAAATAAAAATATTACTATGCCAGAAGCAAAATACTATAAGGGTTGTATCAATACAAGGGACTATACTGGTTATATTCTCCTATATTAATCCCTCCCCCACAAAACAAACAGAAAACCCCCCAACAAAAACGTCCTCTTACTGCTACTAAATCACAAACACAGACCAAACATCCCCATTCCTGTTTCATTCTGCACTTTGGATTGAGAATCCTCGCAAGCATGTCGGTTCTGGTGGTGGCTTTGTGATCTGGATCCTGCTTGGTAGGATCTATGCAGAGACCAACAACTCATTCTACAGAGCCCACTCTGCAGGCATCAGATGACTGTGGCTTTCAGTTACTACCTCTGGATCGGAGCCAGAAGCCTAGTGGTGAAAAGCTCTTTATACCATTACCAATCCCTCGAGCCACCCAGTCCTTCTCCATTGCATACAGGTTTTTAGTGTTGTGCCTTAAGATCTGTTCTGGTTCTGAGTAACGTTCTTTGTGATGGCAGCCTTGCCACTCCCCCTCTCATGAGGGAAAAAAAACAACGAGGAGGGAGTGTGAAACCTATTTTCAAACTGTGTTATGATTATCTGATGCAGTGACTACTCTGGGATTCTCCAAGGGAGAGACCTGAGTCCTGGGGAATGTCTGCCTTAGGTTAAGGGTAGGCTCCAGGCTAGCAGTGCTAGGATGTGTGTGCTGCTGCCTTCAGCTGGGGGGCAGCTCTTGGACAGCAGCACGAACACACTGCCAGAGCCCCTCACAGGGATGGCTCCAAAGCATTCCAGGACATCCACAGACTGACCAGGCCTGAATGCACACACAGGTTGGCCTGGCCTTGAGTACCGACACAGAATGATGCTAGAAGACAGCATAAATACACCCCTGGAGAGGGCAGAATGTACAACCAGCGAGCCCCAGAGCATCTGCTCTCAGCTGGTCTCCATCTGAGCCATCGCCCGACAGTCAGAGGCTAAACTGTGCCATCTCTGCACTCCTGTCCTCCAGTTCAGCAGGGAGAAGTGACTCACTGTGATGTTATACCTGTGCAGATTTCTCTTCCAGCAGTTTTTCTCCCAGACTCTTCAAAAACCCATCACACAGCTTTCCCCAGAGGGAACAAGCTGCAGGGGACTTAACAGTAATACACTGGTACCCAGCCTTCACGAAGAGGGCTGTAAGCTGCTGATCCTGCAATAACACCTCCGAGGATTTAGAGTCTTTAATGTTGATTGCTGAATATTTCTGTTCCCCCCTCTGAACCATTCCAACAGTTGTTTCAAGTGAATGTATTCATTCCCTTCCTTTTAACCATTGGAGCTTCTTGCTTGGTCTGGGAGCAGGGAAGAGGGAATGAAAGGGTCTCTTCAAATTGGCTGTAGCTGCTCTCTTAAAAGAGAGCATTGACACAGGTTCTGCAGCTCTCTGGTGCAGAGAGGCTCCCGGAGGACCTGCAGGCACAGAGAGACTGCACGATCCGTGTGGGCACTCCGGGAAGAGTGTGGCTGTTCTCCTCCCCTCTGCACGGGAGTATCATATCTATTCCTAGCATGGATCTACCAGGTGGCAGCACTCCCCTGCCAACATACCTTTGGTTTGGCTTACCTTGAAAGCTGTGATGCTATATTATATGGTGACATCATTATATTTATTTCAACTTTCAATGAAGATTCCTGGCAAATCTCCGAGCTGGAATATCTTCTTTTTAATGGGTCCAAGATCCAGCCAACGTGGTGTGCAGATTACATTTACACAACACAGCCCAAGTAAGGTGAAGTGTTGATGTTACTAAATTAAGATTATTTCTCTATTAAAACTATGAGAGAGTAAAAACTTGTCCGGTATTTACACTAATATTACCGCTGTAATTTCTGGCTGTGGTTGTTTTGGTGATGACTCCACCGTGCACTCATGCAATGTCAAGAATTCATCTTTGTGGTAGTATTTTGACAGTGATAAAAAGAATCAAATCAGTTTTTTCAGTTAAGTACATATGTGAGGACACAGCACTTTAATGGTGAGTTTAATGTTTTCTAGCTGGTTGATTTTCATCACACTACCTGCACTAATTCTGAATGAGCTTATTACAAACCTCTGGGCAACTTCCTCTGGTCGACTTTTTTATGCTTTTATCAGCTGTGCTACTCTTAGGCCTTACCTTTAGTGGATTTTGAATAATCACATGGTGTGAGAGAACAAACTATTCTGGATAAAGACTGACTACAGTAAAAAAAAAGATGACATCCTGCACTCCTCATCAGGAACTACAGCACACAGGTTAAATACCCAAGTGAGGTTACACAATCTATGGCTGAAGCAGAAATTAATTTAAATTCTCAGTATTATGCTTTCAGACCCTAAAATTGCAAAAGAAGAAACTCAGGAGTAACTAAAAGCAAACTTTCAACCTTTCCCTTCTTATTTCTTCCCCACAGCTGTCTCTGTGAGGTCTTAGGATGCCACTACAAAGATCAGCAAACAGAAATTGGCTGTGCTGTGAATTGATTTCTATTTAAAAGAGCTATAATTCAATTTTGCTTTAAAAACATATTACAAAATCCAATGTTAAATAGATTTGCATAGAAACATTCATCAGAAAGATATTTTATTTGTTTGGCTTGAAACACTTCCACTACAAGCCAAACATTTCAACACCAGGGCAGGAGGACCAGAAAGTGGACCTGACCAGAAACAACAGTGAAAACTACTAGTTTATTTTTGCTCTACCAGCTGACAAAATTTAGCTATTTATTTAAATAAAAAAATCACGGGCCTTGCGGATGGTGAAACTTGGTTTTTTTAAAACCCAAAATATTCTTGTAAATTTATTATTAACAGCGTGTTATTGGTTGAGAAAGCACATGTGTACACATGACTCTCTGATTACAATGACTCTCGGATTAAAAATAAGACAGATCCGGCGACAGATCCTTAGACTGCATTAACAGCACACTCCTTTTGCACTCGCACAACGCTCACCAAGGCACACACAGCTCTGCACACAGCAGCATTTGAAGTCTTGAAGCAAGCAGTCAGAGGTGGTTTCCAGCTGAAGTCTCTGTTTGCCCCATTGCTGGGATCACTGACAGATAAATCAATGGTTGAGCCTCCTCGCTAAGTAGTGGGAATATTACTTTAGTAAAGTTTGCTAATGGGGCAAAGGACCTTGTATTGTAATCCAGTGACATTTTCAACCTTCGGAGAACTTTTGTTGACATTCCCGAGTCCCTGGCTGCCATCCCAGCATGAAATAGTTTCTGTTCACATAATTCTCGTGTTTACCAGTCATGAAAAACTCTTGCTTTTTTTTTTTTTTTTAAATAAACTTTTTTTTTTTTTTTTGCAAGTGAAACTCTGTCTAAAAAAATATTGGCCCCAGGCATACAAGGTTTTGCATAAATTCATATGTGATGAATGGCTGATTTTAATGTTATTTGGGTATTTGTCAGAACCTAACAAATATACATGGTAATGGTGGTTCATAAACTTAAACATCTCAATATACCCTTTCTTCTGGAAATAAATTACGTTTGTTTGCCCTGCCTGGAGTCCTAAGGTAGCCGACATTAGGAATATTTTAAATGTGATCATCCATCCAGCATGTCTTTCAGGCGCCACGAAGATTAAATGAAAGAATCATAAGATGAAGGTCTTTAACTTTTAATCCTTTTACAATGAACCCTTAGATAGACATGGGGGCAGGGTGCCTTCTATGTGAGTAATAATGCCTCTGTTCCTCTTCACTAGGTTAATGAATACCCTAAATGTCCCAAGATCTGATTTTCCCGCCCCCCCCTCAAACTATTGAAATTAGAAGCAAAGAGACGGGCGGTAAAACGCACCGAAAGAGGGAGAGAGGGAATGAATATGCATTCGGAGATACCGAACTAAGCGTCAGAGAAAAGCAGGGCTGGGTTGTCTCAGTGAAAGACCCGCGGGTTTAAAATGATTAGCATCGATTCCCTCCGAGTTTTGGGGAAGGAAAAAAAAAAAGCTTTTTGATTCCAAGATAAAAAAGGAAAAGGCTTTTTTGCACTGTCAGGGAGCCTTTGAAGAGCACGTGGAGAGTTTGTTTTCGCAGTTGGTATCTCTGAGATACGAACCGCCGGGTCTCCGGGCAAGTCAAACACTCGGGGAACTGGGCCGGGTCCCGGCGGCGCCGCGGGGTAGTTGCGGGAGCCCCGCGGGCCGGGCCGGTCCCAGCGCGGCGGGGGCGGCCCCGGGAGGCGGGACGGGAGCGGGGCACCCGCACCCCGCGGCGGCACAGCCCGGCACTCCCCGGGGAAGGGGGGGCAGCCCGGCAGGAGAGCGATCGCCCGGCGCTGGCGAGAGCCCAAAGAGTTAAAAGCGGGCCGGGCCGGGCGGTGTGCGGGGCTGTCACAGGATCAGCCTAATAACGTGTCTGCGCTGAAAACCCCCAAAGCCCAGGGGTCAAGTTTCAGCAGTGTCCCACCACAATGGTAGGTGTGAAAGACACGTGTCCCGTTGTAAATGAAATGTCAAGCAGTTAAAAAAAAAAAAAGAGAGAGAGAGAGAGAAAAAAGAAAAACCCCCGAGCAGCTGCCGCCCAGCGCGCCGGGGCTGCGCGGCCGCGGGAGCGGCTCCGCGGGGGGACAGCGCAGCCCCACGGGACCCCCCCGCGGGGCCGGACCCCCCGGCACCCCGGCCGGGGAGCTGCCGCAGAGTCCCTCCTAGCAGAGTCGTGAGCAGGTTCCCACCTCCCCCTGCCACCACGAAACGTCCTGCTGAGCGTGGAGAACGAGGAGGAGAGAGAAGAAAGCCCCCCCGACGGCGGCCAAACCAAAAAGCAAACAGAATCCAAACGGCTCGTGTTTTAGTGGTTGACTTTAATTCTGCACTGCACTTTTACTACAAGGATATAAAGAATAAATAGCAGATACTCTTCATTTACATAGGATTAAGTCATTCAAATGTTCTCTCTATTTACAATAACATTGTGCTCTAGGCGTTTATTCACTTTTATTTTAAATCTACAGTCCGTCAGGAAAAGAAAAAAACCCCAAAAACTCACACGCGCGCTTTCCGAATAATGGAAAATAGCTTTAAACGTTTTCTTATCAAAAAGTTTGGTTTGTATTTTTTAATCCTTTTATTAAAAAAAAAATACCCAACAAAAAACCTACTTCGCCAAAGCGAAGCAACTTCTCTCTGGAATATAAATACAAAAAAAAAAAAAAAAAAAAAAAAAAGATACATTAGCAACAATCAGGGTAATAGTCTTAAAAATACAGTAGACGTTGATTATTTCACGTATAATACTGACCTTTTAATAGTATATTAAACCGGTGCCATATATACACAACAATATACATTCTCCTACACGTTACAGTGCATTACAACGTTAACCAGAAAGCAAATGTCTTTTATTTCTGTTGCAGCAAAGGTCCACGTGAGTCCGCTGGAGAAGGGGCGAGAAGGTAAGTGCCAGTCCTAGCAGGAGCACTTGCACTCCGAAATGATGGGGTACTGGATGGGTATCCATATGCACCTCTGCCCTCCCCGGCGCTGGCACCTCCACCTCAGGATCGTTAAATGCACGGACTTGGCAGGTTTGCAAACCATGCCTTCGGGGACTGAACAAGACCTTTTACTGTAGCAGCTGCCCACTTTGACATACCGGGGCCAAAAGCGGCTGCCGAGATCGTTCCACGTGTATAGGACCGGGCAGAAGGTCTGGGACCAAAGCCACATCTGCAGCTTCCTGCGCAGCTTCTTGCTCAGCCTGTGCTTCTTGCCCGGCTGCAGCCCGTCGTAGAACTCCAGCCCTTTGATTTCGCTGGGCATCGCTCCCGAGGGTCTCTGCCTGAGCAGCAAGTCCAGCTCAGCTAGATCGTCCACTCCGAGCCGGTCCTCGGGCAAGGAAACAGCCATAAAGTTAGGGTCGAAGTGTCCGCCCATGAGGTTTCTTAGTAAGGTCTCGTTAAGATCCTTCTCCTTGGGGTCAAAGATAGGGTCCGGGTGCTCGATTAGATCCACCAAGGGCAAGTTGTCGCTGGGAGCAGGTCGGATGTGCAGATAGTGCTGGCAGGCGCCCTGCTCTAGCCGGAGACCCAGCAGAACCACCAAGGCGTATATAGTCACAAGGCACTGGGAATGATCCATCCTTGGGAGACCGCTGGGGGGGGGGGGGGGGGGAGGAAAGGGGGGCGGGGTTCACCAAACACCAGGGGAACAAGGTGCAACCAAAAACA
>JAWWES010000042.1:4196849-4212353 GCA_035583135.1 Lophotriccus pileatus
GCGCGGGCAGGGGCGGCGGGCACGGCCCCCGCGCTGCTGCGGGAGGGAGGACCCCGCGCACGGACCTGCGGTCCCACGGCGGATGCTGCGGCAGTCTGCGCGGCTCCGCTCGGAGCCCTCCTCGGAGCACTTGCTTAGCGATTTTCTGGGGAGTTCTCCAGGACTTCTCCATCAGAAACGCAATTTCCAGTTATGCTCTCAGTCCATATAGGAAAAGATGGAAAGTGCCTCAATGGCAAATACATAAAACAATTTAAAAATTGATAGTAAATGCTGTTCCGTGGCAGTTACTGTCTCACTGAGAGCACTTGCCAGGCATGGCAGGCAGCTTGCTGTAAGGTTCTATTACCTTTGGAGTAAAATTTCCTCAGGTGCTTGAATCCCATTCCTGCAGGCTATTTAGGCACTTAGGAGCCTAAGTTTAATGGGACTGAAGCTTAGCTATTTTACCTAAATTATTTATGCATTTGTTTAAAACTTAAACTTCATATTTAGGTTCATTATGAAAAGGATAAATAGATTGTATTACCGAGGTTGTGTGATTTCTATAAAAATTATATTTTTTCCACTATTTTCACTCCTAATTTTTAAAACAACTCTTACTTTGCTTTATTCCTGAGCATACAGAGTGTTTTATAAATAATACATAACTGAAAAAAAATTACATGAAAAAGATGGAAAACTGACCCTAACTCGACATTGTAAAAGAGCCTCGCAGTGACACTTGCTGCTACAATGTCAGTCAAAGATGATCTGGAGCGTTATTAGAAAGTTTTACATCTGGAACTTGAGGTCTCTACGTTCATCAAGAACCTCATAAACTTTCATTGCTGAAATTTGGCATGAAAGTTGTCCCTGGATATAAGTGAGAAGCCACACCTCAGAAATAGAACAGAAAGCAAAAATTTGGAAGTTACACCTAATGGCTTGTATTTTTCCTTTAATAATAAATCCAGTTTTTCTCAGCTGGTATTTGAAATCAGTTCTTCAACTACCAGTCTCTAAGCCTGAAAAGCAAAGCCTGTAAGGACTGAGTTCCATCTCTCTTTCAAGCCAGATGTGTGTTTAAGATTCTACATTTAAAACTGTGACCATATGCAAGTTCTGGAAGACCTTTCCCTCCTGAACTGAGTTACCTGTAGGAAGAAGTTTCTGGAATGAGGTAGAGGTCTGTTGTGAGCAGAGCAGGCTGAAGCTCAGTAGTTCCTCAAGCACATGTGTCCCCCTCACCTCGGGTGCACTGGGCTCCTGGCGAGGCTGGGAAAGCTCGAGGGATGCAGAAGTGACAAAAGTCACTTGTGGCCCAAGAATTCCTTGGTGTAATGGCTTGATAGCAGGACTGGGGAAGAACTGCCAGTAACCCTGCCAGAGGCCTCTGGGTCAGAGGGAGAAGAAATTGGTTTATTTCAGGGTTTGCTGAAAGCAGCAGTAAATGAAACCTGGAGGTAAAAGGGTGTGATCCAGGCTCTGTGTATGATGCCAGCCCTTCTTGGGATAGGGAGAGAGGCCAGCAGCTTACAGAGGCCTTAGCTGGTCATTCTACTGGCAATGGTGCATGAAGCAGAGTAGAAAACAACTCCTTTTGCCTCAGCTTTATTGGTTCTGGAGCGCTGTCAGTAGTAAAAATGTGTTTTTTCAGTAGACAAAGCAAATACAACTTTCAAGGCACACAGGAAGCCAATGTGGGCAAGAGTAGGATGCCACTTCTGCAGGGTCACATCGCTGATGAGGAGAGAAGAGGTATGCAGCCTGCACGGCCCTGCTGAGCTCGGCAGGCACGGCGCTGAAAACACATTATGTAAGCAGCTGACTTCAGTTCACGGCAGCGAGGATGCCCAGGAAGAACTCAGGATAAATTTGTTTCCCATTAAATCTACTAAGGGAAAATGGCCTGATCTACCTCACCCAAGCCAACTGTCAGGGATACCCCTCTGAATTCAGCCCATGGTGTGCAATCTGTCTGCTCTAGGAGCAGTGGTTTCAGGCACGATGCACGAACCACTACGAAACATGGAGGGAATCTCCCAGAAAATAAGAAACCACTATAGAACTGGCATGAGGAAGAACTATTCCAGGTGAGCTTGGAAAAGCTGTACCTCCCTTAGGAGCAGAGGCTAATAGGAAACTGTTCTTGCTTCTCATAAACTTAAAGATTATTTAAATCATGATCTCATTGCCTTTTGCTTCTTGTTTTTAAAAATCCATTGGCACAAAACAATGACGGTTTAAGGAAAGGAAAACCAAAACCATAACCAAATGAATCCTCTGCCCAACTCTCATGCAAATTTCTTGTATGGCTTTGGGCAACACATTTCATAGCTCTGCCTTTCCTTATTTGTAGAGCAGGAATGCTAATCCTTGCCTCTTCCGTGGAGATGTTGGAGAGTTTGATTAGATGCTACCAGTATCAATGTATCAATGCAAAGGGAAGAGTCCAGTGTTTTACTAAAATTATAGAGAAAACCTGTACTTGATAGAGCAGACAACTGAATAAAAATCACTTAAATTTTAGTCTTAGGTCCTAGCAAGCTTCTAGACCAGTTCCTTCTTCCTTGGTCACAGCCTTATAAATTTTATAAAGAACTCCTTACAGCTTAATTTTCTACCTTTTTTAAAACTGTGAATCCCTAAAGAAATTCTAAAGGAGATGCACAGCCTTCAGCCATTTTACATCATTCAAATATACTCGATGACAGTCTACATTATGAGCTATCACAGGTCACGTATGACCTTGACCAGGAATCCACAACCACCGGTAGAAAATCACTTTTCTACAACTTTTAAGCTATATTTTTTAGTCTGGAAAGATTCAGGGAGATCTTACTGGACCTTTGAAATGCAGTGCTGTGTCTCTGCCCCACTCCAGATGCACAGAAGGGGCCACAGGATAAAGACTGTGTTAAGGATGACCCAGTGTCAGCAGGTGATCAGCTGCTCTGAAGGAAAACAGTTATGAATCACATACTTTGGAAGGTAAAACATATTTTGACAGAGAAAAGTTCTACATTGAAATCCCAACAGGATGGAGACAGGGAAGGATACATTTGGCCAAGAATCTTTATCTGCAATGATAAACGATGTATAAATAATATATTTTGGAACTTGGCTATGGGATGAATGTTTTATAGTGGAGTAAATCCTAAGATGACTAATGCATTAAAGCAATGAAGAATAAAACAACAACAAAAAAAAGAAGACCCCAGAAACAAAACAAGTTATTTCTTAGTCTTTAAGTACAGCTATATATAGAGATGTACCCACTGCCTTAAAAGAGTCCTTATAGAATTGCTCTATTTTTCTCATTTCGTGTCATTCTTCCTCCTGAAATACTGTGCTTGATTCTCAGCCCACTGTCCTCTTGCCTCTGCATTTTTCCTAAGGTATAGACTTTTGTCTTTAGACCAGAGCTTGTGCATTCATCTGCTGATAAACTGTTTATCTTAGCTTTTATGAGGGCGCCTTGCTGCAAGGCAGCCAGAGACAGGATCCTGGGTGTTTGTCTTTTTTTTTAAAAGAGGGTCCGGGAAGTGACGGGTATTTATACCTCCCTTGGCTCTATATATCATGGGAGGTGGAACTCCACTGTCTCTGTTTCTCGCTCTTTCTCTCAGCAGTGTCTTCTGCCGTAAATCTGAATGTCTCAGAACAGTTTTCTTGGCTGCAGCCCCACTTGTAGGAATTAGGTTTATTTATTTATTTACGCAAAAGGTTTGCAGCAGAGGAAACCCAAAGTTCTTCTAAATCTCCCCCCTTCTCTACCCCACCTAAACATCCCACTTTTCGTGCCAAATACTAACATCCCAGCAGTCAGGAGAAGAGACCAGCGTCTCAGTGTGCAGACCAATTCATTATGGGGAGAGAGGCCAGTGGGAGAATTGGCAAAGATGAAACAGAAACCAAAGCATTTTTTATGTTAAAAAATGACACTTATATTTACAAGCAGTGGCTCCTGATGGGGATTTGAATTTCCACACAGGCAACATTGTTTATCCAAACAAACTCCCTGTGGCAGCATATATTACATATATACATACATGACAAGTAGGAATGTATTTATCCTTTTTAGCCAGCCTGCTCGTTAAGATAAACATCTATTGAGATAAACCAAGTTTTTACTATTCCTTTTTTATAAAACACTAAAGACAACTGAGTGACAGAGATTCAGTGAAGCGAGAAATCCAGCAACCACCCCCCCCAATCAAGCCCTGTGTGCCTGGGAGTGATTCATTGGTGCCAGCTACTGAATAACCCTGATACATAACATTTCTCACCTCTGATATTTAAAAGGACCCCCTCGCCCTTTTAGCACCAATGGAGCCCTTCAAATGTTTTATTGCTAATTGTCTAATGCTAGGTGATGAATGGCTGCTTGACTGAAAATGACAACCCCTTTTCTCTCAACTACTTCATTTTCCTGGCTCCAGTGGGGGTGAAGAGGAAAAAATAAATCCGATTACATCATACTTAGCCTGTTGGTTATATGAATGAAGGAAAACGAAACTTATTTTAAAAGTACTTCTATCAACTAAGTCCTGAGCCCCCAGGTCCCCTGCAATCAGTAAATGCGGCCTCAGATTCTGGTGTAAAATGTTCCAAGAGACTCACGGGTTTTGTGGGAGCACAAAGTCCCAGAGGCAGCTTCTAATCCTGATCAGAGAGCCAGGAGCTGGATCACAAATATATACAACTCAGAAACCCTGGACTAAATCTAGAAGGGGTGCACTTTATGCTCAGAAGAAGTATCTTGCCTACGGTATCATAAAAGAGCAGAATTTAGCCCGTTATATAAAACAACTCCTGACTAGAGTTTTGCCTCAAGAATTAAAGCACCAGAGGAAGGTCCCACAAATTCAGAACTGCTGCTGTATTAGACATTCTTTAAATTTGCTCTAGCTAGAAAATGTGAAAGGGTGAAGGAGCTTTAAAAACTAGAAAAGATTAAAGTGTGCATCGTTCCCCAGCATTTTGTATTATCACTTCTTTCCAGCTTCTTATGCTTTATCCTTTTGGGGAATTTGATGTCTTCAAAAAGAAGTGGATCACAATGATCAGCCAGAGTTGTGTGCATAGCATTAACTCTGCAGCCACTACGAACTGGCACAAGATACACACTCCCAGTGGCTGGGCCGGCTGTGAAAAGCTGGATGTTCAATGGGATACTTTTCAAAGAAACCTGTACCTTTAGTGGCACATGGAATGATTTCCCCTTTCTCTCACAAATGATGAAACAGGCACACTCATGGGGGTATGGGATTAATTCAGATACAGAAACATACACAAAGGAGACTGCTTCCAAACCTGCTCATGTTCAGTAGAAATCTCTGGGATGTGTTTCTTTGGCTTGGGAGTTTCAAGTCTTTGCCTCTGAAGGCAAAGGGACCCAGGCGAGTAAAATAATGAATCTAGGCTTCCCAGACACAGATCTGACATTTGCTCTCTCTCTCTGACTCAGGCTTTGACTGGGTTCAGGGATTAATTAGGCCATGCAAACGAGTTAGGTTCTCTCTTCTGGCAACCTGGTCACGTAGGGAACCCCCACCCCTCCCCTTCCCCACACTCTCCTTCCCCATAATGAAGCATGACTGTAGTAAAACAAGTCTTTTGATGGTGCCTCTTCTCATCACTTTCAAGACAAACAATGTCTCAGAAGCCCCCCAGCTGCTTTTATTTTTCTTATATCTACAGTTACATCTTGGGTGTGTTTACTCATCCTCATTAAATATGTTGTTCCCCCCACCCCTTTTTTTTTTTTTTTATAATATCCTTCCTTTATTGCAGTTTACACAAAACATCAATTACAGGAGAGAGTTAAAAGCTTTTGGAGCCATTCTTGGGTATAGAGCAACATCCCACAATGCCACAGTCTCTAAAAGAGAATTGACACAGGGTACAGGAGGTACAGCAGGAATATGAGACAAACAGCCCCACAGCACTGAAAGAAGTGGTCACAAATTACTATTTTGCTCTCAGCCCAGCACTGCTTATGTACAGTCCACTTCCTCTGATAAGTAAGGACTTTGAGGTTTTCCTTTTAAATAATAACAAGTGACTATTCTCCTCCTTTTAACAGAGATATTTGGAAAGTCTAAGATGGAACAGCAAGAAGAAACAAGCCATCACAGGACTAACAATCAGCTAGACTTTCCAGCACAGACCTTGGTCAGCATCATTTTCTTTCAAGCAACACTGAAATAATAACACTTCAACTGAGTATCCTTGCTGCCTAGCAAGGCTTCTCCTGAAGGTTCATCAGCTTTTAAAGTACTTATTGTCATAATAAACACAACGGCAGTTCAATAAGATGCCAGCCACAATGGCATATATGTCAACTATTATTTGTTCTCTGTGTATGCATTTACAATTGTTCCCATGTAGGAACAGCCTTTCCATTACTCCCATTCTCGATGAAATAGTGTTGCAAAGACACACGATCCTGTTCTGATTTAAAGAAAGATCAAAACCAAACATAAAAGAGCACTGCCCTGACCACTCTGGAAGTGCCACAAGAGTTCTCTATACTTTGAACATGAAGTTTAACTTTTGTAAGCAAACTGAGCATTTCAACTCAAATATGAGGTATTGGAACAAGCTCAGACAAGAGATTCAAAGAAAAGAGATGCCTTTGTAACAGAAAAAGAAGCAAGAGGAAGAATGCTGCATTTAAAGTGTCTCATGGCAGAGATGGCTTTTTATGCCACTTCCATTTAAAATCTCCCCAGTTTTCTTATCAAAAAAGAAGGTGGAAGTAACGTTGTTCTGCAGACCCTAACCTAAGCTCTCCCTGGGGGGACAGGTCAGATGCAGAGTCTGCCTGTCACCACTCTTGTGTGAGATGTCTTAAATAAATAAATAAATAGCAGCCTTCCCCCACAAGCTGAAGAGGACCCTGGTGTCCCTAGGCTTGGGTCTTGCCTGGTGCTCACTGCTGCAGGACCTGAAGGGAGCAGGGCGGGGGCCGAGGTGGGGGCAATCACCCTCCAACACTGGGAACTGTTTGGAAATTACCCTAAGCTTCCCTTAGTCATTATTCCATTAACTGCCTCTTGGTAGATCTGTCAGTAACTAAGCTGGGACTTATTTGTAGAGAATCAGAGGCTATTTGCTGTACTAAGTGAGCCATGAGAGCGAAAGGGTTTGGGATTTATTTGTAATTACAGTCGGGATTTTTTTCTTCTCCTTCTTGCCTGGACCCCACTGGTACTTTCATTCACATTCCCTAAGCTGAAGCTGGCGCCAGGATCACAGGCTGGCCCTGTGTTTATGTCATTGAGACTAGGACAATATTTCAGTGTGGAGCCAGACCGCAGGGATCCACTCTATAAAACCCTCACTAAAAATAGACAGCCGCCCTGCCCCCAGGCCCGCGGGCCGCCGGCACCCTGCGTGGAGCTCAGCCCTGGGCCGAGCCCAGCTCAGCCCCCGGCCCACCCTGCGTGGAGCTCAGCCCTGGGCCGAGCCCAGCTCAGCCCCCGGCCCACCCTGCGTGGAGCTCAGCCCTGGGCCGAGCCCAGCTCAGTTCAGCCCCCAGCCCACCCTGCTGTTCCCCCAGCGAGGGTCCCTGAGAGCTGCCCCTGGAGCCGATGGAGTCACTCAGGCTACGGCAGCAGCATCCTGAGGATCCTCTGCCCCCCAACTGCTCCTTGTGAGTGGATTTGGCTCCCCTTAGTCCCCTTGCCCTGCTTTGCAGCAATCCCTGACCAGCCCTCCAACACCTCTGCTCAGCCTGCAGCACAGCCACGAGTTATCCTAAAACCCCACTGGCTGTAGCTGGGAGAGTAAGAGATGCCTGATAATATCAGTGCTTGGGACCCCTCCTTTCCCTCTGCAGCTTGTACAGAGAGACTCCAGTAGGACAAAACTGGGTCAAAGACTTCACCTCTGCCTGATAAATCTTTCCTGCAGCAAATTAAAACATGAGCTGAACATTTCCATCTCATAGCTGTCAATTTTATTCAGAAGCATGAACTGGGGCAAATCATTCAGCCTTTTCAATGCCAGTGGTGCGTGATCCCTCAGCTTGGGAGGATAAATGTAAGTAGTAGAGGGTTTACTGATTAGTTCAACAGCTATATAGATAAGATACAAGGCACTTAATGCATAGATTTTCAAGGCAAGAGCCTGATCCTGCAGCTTAGATCCTGCCATTGGAAAGGCTTTAATTCAAGAAGCCTGTGGAGTGATAGAAAAACCTCAAATGCATTTTAATGGGCAACAGAGCCTTCCAAAAGACAGCAACAAAGAGCAATCGAGTCTCTCGATTCCCTTAGATCCCTGTTGGTTTAGCTGCTGAAAAAGCCATGTTTATTGAGTCAGTAGGACCTGAATTTGCCCAAACCAGTGGCAAAACCACGGTGGGAAGAGCCAGGTTTGGTTTGCTAGAGGACCCCATCTCACCCCGGGAGGCCTGACTGCTCTTCATGTGGGCTGCATGGCTCATTCCTCATACAGGTACAGCCAGACACCACCTGAACAGAGATGGTTGCACAAATCTGTGACAGAACTGAAAACTGAGCTCTGAAACCCCAGTTAGTGCTTTAAAATCCTGCTGTGCCACTTGATGCTGCTTATAATGAAAGTTGACTTTGATTTGATTGGCTTAAATTACATCATTCACTGGGCAAAGAAGCCATTTCGTACAAGGAGATTCGTACAAGACTGTTGTATCATGGACCGAGAATGTTGGAAAATAATGGCTCCTTTTTGAAAGGCTGCTTTGAATTTCAAAACATCAAGAACAACGTATGCAGTAGCGTACAAGGACAGCTGTCGGGTTGTAAAGAGATTTACCAGAGACATTGCTGAGAGAATCCAGGAGATTTCACACAAACCAGTGTGTTTTCTGCACCATGCTGTGGGTACTCAGTGCTTGCTCAGTGGTTATTCTGTTGAGTTCATCTCCTTCAGGTCCTTTATGTCACTTTGGTTTTTCAGTGAAGTGTATCAGGTAAATGGCAGTGCACTGTAATCAGGATCCCTTTGCAGTGGGCATTGGGCATCTGTTGGATGGCAGGTCAGGGTCTGAATTCTTGATCAGCAAAACTGAGAATAGGGCTTTATTTTCCTTGCTTAGGACCGGTTCCTATCTTTTGTAGAGTATCTTGTTGGCAAGGATAGACTACAGAGCCTCATGGTTTTTATAGCATGTTCTGATTTCATCACTGTGAAAGTTACTCATCAATTAGAAACGTGTTAATTTTGTAGTGCTTTATCTGAATAGTCACTGTTTGGCAAATACCCACCCTGGGGATAGAAGATCTTCCACCACCTTCAGTCAAGAGTATGATACACAAAGGAATGAAGCTGAAGTGCCTTGGTGTGGAGGAAGCACATTTTTCCTAATGGACCATGTTCTATCGTGTGCCACTAGTGTCTGAGAAATGGATATCCTGACAATAGATATTCAGTGAAAGGAAAGTGCTGCAGAGACAGGACCCCCTGATTTGCTACAGTAACTCCGTGGTAAATCCTGACCCAAGCAGAAGATTGCAAGAAGACAAGGCAACGCTTGCAGGAACTGAACACCATCCCAGAAGAATGAATCCTGGCCCTGGGTTCTGCCAGGAATCCCAATGCAGCAGCATGTAAGCAACTGGAAACTTTTCACAGGTGGCCACTTAATGTCTATGTCTCATTTTCAACAACACTTAAGCTATGCAGCCTCACTTGGGCTCCTTTCATAGCAGGGCGTGCATTCACAACAGCTGCAATTCAAGCCAACTGGAACTGGGCTTTGAACACATAAAGTCCTGGTATGAAATAGCAGCTCTTAGGTGGTTTGAATAAGCACAGCCACAATTAGGGGATACTCGATAACTTTGACTGCAGACCATCCATGTCTTGGTTTTCCGGCCATAAAATGACATCACACCCATCATGATAATAGAAATATTAAAAAAAAGTATCCTTTCAAAGATTTATTATTTATTTTATCATAGTACGTAAAAGCTTGGATGTGGACTGATCATGTTTGGTATTGTATAAATGTGTTAAAAAAAAAAAAAAGGCATCTTTGCTCCCTCAAAAGTTTATAGTCTAAGTTAAACCAGGAAGAAGAAACACGTGGTAGGACAGAAGAGAGAGAATGGCACAGAACTGTCTGCTGGTTTGCCTCAGCACACCTGTGCTCTTTTTTTTTTTTTTTCTTTTTTAAATCAGATAGAAAAGAAGGCTTTTAAAAAAGGCTTAGAAAACTTAAGATACTGTGGTATGACCCAGAAAAAAACCCTTCTGCACAGCCTCTGCATGAGGTTATACAGCCTGTGCTCCCTACATTTTGATGAACACAGTCTCTTTCAAAAAGTCAGTGCTGTGAACTGCCAGGGAATCTAAAAGTTTTAAATAAAACTGAGTGCTGGAGAGGTTGTCTCCACACAGAAATGATCACATAGTAGGAGCTAAAAAACCTGTCTACATATATTAGAGAAAGACACAGTGACTTGAGTTTTCCACATAAACCAAAACAAAGTCACTATTATAGTTATTTGTTTATTCTTTGTGCTGCTGCCTGGCCACCCCAGTCAGATGTTAGAGCCCACTATCTCTCTGGCTCAAGGCACAGGGATTCCTCTCACCACAAGTACTTTATTATGTGATGGCTTTCCCAGCTAATTTGAAAGGCAATCATTTATCTTAGTCTTAAAAGAAAGGTTGTTCTGAATCTGCAGATCTCCTCAAAGGGAACAAGCAGACCTGAGAATCTGGCAATCAGCTAGCTGGATTTTATACGTTTTCAAAGTATTGCAGGTATCTGTTGTGGCAGCAATCTGTGGATTCCCTTGAAAAGTTTATGGAAATGTATTCTGTCAAATCACTACCTAGCCTTTCTCCCTACCCTCTACCATTTCAGGACAGGAGTACATATACAGTTCTCTCTTTTCCTTGGCATCTGGACAACTCTTCTACTGTCACTGCCCTGTAGTCCTCTGCTGGCATAAGAATTCCAAAATAAATGAGCGTGTTGTAATCAGGAGAAAAATATTGTGTCCTTGTGGTGTTGATGTTTTTGCAGCTCAGCTTCTCAATGGCCACCACAAGTTGAGCTGCATATTTCTTTACAAAAATATGCCTGCAACTGGTAACTTGGCAGGCCAGTCTTTGAATAGACATTTTGCTACTTAAATGCTCACTGTTGCCAACAAGGTTCAGTTGATGAACCGGGGGGAAGAGGCACCTTGACAAGCAGCTCATGGTTGGAGAGCAGGAGGTTGGGCTTTACTGCAGATCTGCTGGTCCAGAGGCTTTAAGGGTGTCTGTGAAACCAAAAAACTAATATAAGAGCAACATATTCTAGCAGAATGTCTTGAAAGAGGCAAAGGTACTGACTAAGTATCTCCTAAGTTTAAGCATGTTTCAAGAAACCACATAAGCGAAATGAGCCTCAGCAGATAATTTATAAACCTGCCCACAGGCAAGTGGAGAAGAGCAGAGCCAATACTGCAACCCAGCACGGAAGTACTTAAAGGTGTGTTGCTGTGTACAGTCACACAGCCCGAGGGGATGTATCACTCAGGGACTGAAAGGGCAAGGACGGGATTTTTAAAGGACTCGATGTTGGCTCAGCTCTGCCAACTTTCACTGCTGCCAAACTGCATCCAAAAAATGCAGGTCTTACCTGTTCTCATCTCCCAGAAACAGCACTCTTATTGGGGCCATTCAACTTCAGTATTCTTCACTTCTTTCAGAAAGTGAAGGTCTGTCTCAACCCAGTAAAACTGTGTGCACAAAGTCCAAATATATTTATTCTGTAGCTTCAGTGTTCCTATTGTGTGCTTTTACCTGACTCCCATCGCTTCACATTAAAAACAACCGGCAAAGTGTGCTAATTTGCACTCTCAATCGGTGCCTTCTTGCCAGCCTAGAAGGCACAGCATAGCTGTTGATGTGTCAGCCTGGAAGATTTAAGTCAGGATCACTCACACTTTCCAATGTTCTTTCCAGAGGTCTCAATGTATCGATAAATCCTCTGGCTGTAAATTGGGCAGTCGGCACTGAGAGCTGGAGGAGGTGCTCCCACACTTGGGTGGGCACTTCACAAACAACATTCCCTGCTGAGCAACGACAACCCCACCCATCAAAGGACCTGCTCCTGCCCCAAATTGGGGAAGAAGCACAAAGGTGATGGTGCACCGCTGCTCCGGGCTCTTTGCATCCTCCAGCAGGGCTCAGGGATCAGCACACAGGGACAGAAAAGTCACAGAGGAAGAGGTGCAGCCCAACTGCACCATTTTTTTCCACAGCTGTTGATTTTTATTACAAAAGGGCAGCGACTGTGTGTTATGAAAGTCCAACAAATACAAAGCTAATAATAAACTGCTCAGCATCACATGGAGGCTAAAGCTGTGCCTCACTTCAGGGGTTGCTAACATGCAGCTATTTAGGCTAGTTAACAATGTAGAACAAAATAATTCCCGTGTGAACTAAAGGACAGGAGACATTGTTACACCAGCAGGACCAGCTAAATTATGCTGAAAATATATACACCAAAGGCACATGGTGAAGTTTTAAGGGAATAGGGATAGTTGGTTCATTTCACACAAATTTTAAATTAAAGAGGGGAATTGATATCTTGTATGAAAACTATTGCTATCTTATATGCCATCCAGTATGAAAAACTATCCAGCAGATTTTTTTTAAAGAATGCCCAGATACAAGAAATACGTTCCAGAGGCAAAGCTCAACCCATTCGTTATTTTTTTTCATAACTTTGCAAATAGCCTTAAAAAACACCCGAAGCCAAAACAGATCTTAGGCACACAAATTGGGATGAAATGTGACCACCTGAATTGATTTTACTTTTAATGTCTTCACCTTCATTTATTTCCTTCACTTCTCACAGAAATTATGTGTGTGCATGCAAAGGGCCAGAGACAAACTCTTGTGGGAGCACAGCTCCTCCTAAAATTGCTCATGGGAATACATGCTGTGGTATAGTATTTTTTTTCCACATCCAATAAGAAATATGAATTTAGAGAAGCACTTCAATGCAAAGGGCAAATCAGTCTTCAGCAAGTCTCTCCAAAATTAATTTTACTCCCTATATCCTACCCCAAACTGCTCCAGCACCCTGTCACTGGGTCTGACAAGGCAGTTTCTTGCCCATGTTAGGACAACTTTATGATCCAAAACCTCCTTCTCATGAACACACAAACTGAGCAGGATGTGAACTAATAGCTCTTAGTCACCTCTTGGTTAAATGAAGTAGAAAGAGTTGCCTTGGTATCTTGCTCTAAGGTATGTTTTCAAATCCCTGAATCATTCTTATAAATCTCTACTGATCCTTCTGAACCTTTGTGAAGTCTGACTTCCAGAACAGGATGAAATACTTTACTGCTTGCATTAATGTGCATTAATATGGATCTGTATGTGGTAAATCTGGTCATTTGGCAAAGAATTAAAGTTAAAATAATTGGTTAAACCACAAATAGAGGAGACATTTAGCAAGAAGAATACCAGCAAAAGACATTAGTTTCTCATTTCAAATGAGATTTTTAACATGAAAGCTGAAAACTAGATTATTGCCTACTTGGACTGTGATCAGGTAGCTGAGGCCCAGGACAGCTGCACACTCTCACTGAAATGAAGCTTCCGTTTGCTTTTAAAATTAATTGCTGAAACTAAAATATTTTTTTCTCAGCGTTGGTTGAAGTGATTTTTCTGTAAATTGATTTAGCAAATAATGTAGAACATGTGGAAAATGAAATAATCAAGCTATCTGTGACAGAAACAGTGGCTCCCTCACCAGCCTGCACATTAATTGGCCCAAAGGCACAGATCTCATTTACTCCACCCCTGCTCCAAAGTGAAGACTATCATCCTGTGTGTAAAGGATATTCTGTTCACAACTGGTAGCTGCAGCCCCTTAAATACAATTGCATTCAATAGTTTCTAACAATGCAATACTGGACACTGGATGCAATCTCTGCAGAATGTAGGAGACCAGTGCATGAGACAATTTCCTTCTGAGTTGCCCCTTTTTCTGATATTATGGGAGTTTGCAGATTTACTTTAAGGAAAAAATATTATCATAAAAACTCCTGCTGAGTAAATGTGCTTTTAAAAGCTTGTTGCACTAAGCCTTTTATTTTACCTACATTGTTACCCAAATCCTACCTTGAGAGATGCAGATATAAGAACGGTGGTCTTTGACTAAGTCCAGAACTATGTATATTGATCCTGCATTTATATTTGAATAAGCAATACAGTTTCAGTAGCCTCATCCTTGGGACCCAAAGCCAGCACGAAGCTCAAAGACAAATCGTTACCATCTGAGCTTAAATAGGAGAGAAAGTCCCATCCCTTTTCAAGCACTGTGGATTAATGCTGGGGGAAAGTCAGTAGCACTAAATTTACCCTGAATGTTAAAACCATGGATTGCAGTGGCACCAAGGGCCAGAGATGAGCTTGGCTTGCTGTGGCCATGGCTATCTAATTCAATTAACATTCATGTTCTAAAAAAAAAAAACCCAACCCATTTGCAAATCCTAAGTAATATGGTAAATATGGAACAAATTATCAGCAACAGCAGGGGAGATTTAAAATATGCATCTCAAGTTTGGAGTCACTCAGAAACCTGCGGTGATGCAATCACTCAAACAGAGTGATCTTTATGAGTTTAGCCCTGCCAAGAATCCCTGTGCAAACTGTCTTCCCGAGGCTCCTCAGCCCCGGGTGACACAGCTGCCGAAATGCCTCATCCATGGAGACCAAGGGCTGGAGGTTTTCCCACATCAGGTGTTTCCCGGTGACTTGGCGCGGTGCTTTCCAACCTCTTTTTGATTTGAAAAGCTGTAAAGGTGTTCCAAAGGCGCGGCGCAGAGCCCTGTACGGCGAGGGGAAGGCTGGGGGTGGTGGCTGCGGGTTCTGGAAGGTTCAGGTTGTGTGTGACACCATGTGGAGCCAAAGGCTGCCCGCCCCATCCCAGGACGTGGGAGACCAGTGCCTGAGAGAATTTCCTTCTGAGCTACCCCTTTTTCTGATATGGTGGGAGTTCACAGATTAACCTTAAGGACAAATATTACCTGTGTCATCTCTGTCACCTCAGAGCCCCGAACACGTTCATGGCCAGCGTATTGATGGGGGCCGTCGGTCGACGGGCGCAGAGGGCGCGATCCGTGTGGGATGAGCTTCAGCAAGGCGGATGCCATACCTGCCATACCTCGCCCAGGGCTGCGGGAGAAACCCAGGGAACCCACTTTTTTATGTTGTTTTTTTGGATGGCTCCCCGAAGCCCGAGCGCACACGAGGGCGTTACATCCCCCCGCGGGGCACCGCGAACCTGAGGGGCGGCCGCCATTGCCGCGGGCTGCCAGGAGGGGGCGCGGCGGCGGCCGCGGGACGCCATGGCGGGCGTGAGGGGGGAGCGGGGCAGCGAGCCCGCGGCACCGGCGACACCCGGGCAGCGACCCCCGGGCTGTCCTCACACCGGGGACACCCGGGCAGCGACCCCCGGGCTGTCCTCACACCGGGGACACCCGGGCAGCGACCCCCGGGCTGTCCTCACACCGG
>JAWWES010000042.1:4214861-4303969 GCA_035583135.1 Lophotriccus pileatus
TTGTGAGCAGAGAGAAGAGGGGTTTTTTTTGGTATAATAAAGATGAACTGGACAATCAGAATAATTAGATGTAAGGAGCAGAAGTCCTACTAATTAATTAGGACCAATTCATTAATATTAATGAATTGAAAACTTGAAAAAAATAGAAGCATTTCAATCATTCTTTTCTAAATGAACATATATTTGTTTGCAAAGAGAGATTGAATACAGCAGCCTGGGGAAGAGAACAGCGAAGCTTATTAGTAAAGATTTGGAAAAACAAACAAAAAACCCAAATTAAACCCAAAGCTTCTATTTAAAGTCAGAATTAAAAAATAAGTTAATAGTTTTCTCAGAGAGATGAGAGTTTATATAGGTCAATATAGTGGAGTGGAACAGCAAAATGGGTATCTTTTACTGTCAGAAGAGCAAGTCAGAAACATGCCTAGAAGAGTTTGTAACTTTTCTTCCAGTTAGTTGAAAAGCATTTCATTAAAACAGCAGAGAACACAGAGGCAGGTAGAGAACAGCACTGGCCTTCATGGCAGATGTGTGAGAAAGGTCTGTAAGAATTGCACTGCTCACTTACTGGTCTTAGAAGAAATCTCAGCTTGGGGCAAGCAAAACATACAAACAAGCAGGCTCTAAAAATGCATGGGACATGCAAAATGCACCAGAGTGACCGAAGTACATGCACACAGAAATCCTGCTTTGTCTTGGGCTGTTTCTCCCAGTTAATTTCTTAGGTTACTGTACATGACTAATTACTTGCATTTGTGTGGGTTTTTTTCCCCCTTGTACTAACGTAGTAAATGTTGTGACAGTTTCCATGTTCTGAAATTAAAAACCGAGGAAGCAGAAATGACAGTCACGTTTTATCTTGTATTTTAAGACTTGTTTTGCTCTGCCAGTTAACTGCACTTTGGCTGTGTTTTGGCTAAAACATTTTCCACGTGTGAAAACATCCACAGATACTCCAGTAGGATGCTGTTCAGAAGCTTGCACTGAGTTGGCATGTCCTGGCTGGAATACAGACGTCGGTCAGCACGTACTCTGCCATGTGTACCCGTGCACAAGCCATGGATAATCAACTGATAATTGATGCTGATCAGAAAATCATGTCCCTCCTCTGCCACAAGCTCTCTGTGACCTTGGCAATGTCACTTATTCCAATTATGGCATCATCTCGTTGTTAAAATACATTTAGCAACGTGTCTGTCTTTGAAAGCAGGTAAACAGTGACCCAAAGCAAAGACCTTCCAGTTTCAATTCAAATGGAGTTGTTCTTATTTTACTTGCTTACATACAGTAGCCCAGTTCTATACTCCATGAGAAGTCTTACCTTGCTTTGCTTTTCTTTGTACAAGAAGACGTGAAAAAAATTTAAATTTCTGTTGCTTTTGGTGGGTTTCACCCACAAACACTGGAAGCCATGCCTATTTCATTCAGGTGTCTGAATAAAAATCAAAATGTAGAGGCCAGATTTGAAAGCTTGGCCTTAGAAAAAGTCACTGTCCAATTAAAAGAAATGGAATTCGGGTTAAAAACACGAACCGTGTTCAGATTTGCATGGATTGTAAAGTTCACATAGGGGGTACTTGGTGGTGGTAAAATAAAACGTGTTTCAAAAAACACCCTTTAAAGATTGTGCACAAGTACACGTGGTATTTGGGATCATGTGCATGTACACACCAGCATTTTTTTTGTTAATGAGGGAGAAGACTTGAAGTCCATAATTTTAGAAGATCACAGGAGCTGCAAGAATGAAAGAGCAATTCAAGTCTTCTAAACCTTAAAAGAGCTGAGTTTCTATGATATTAGATCAAACAAAAAAAATCTATGTTAAGAACATTTTTATGACAATGATTCACCCGAATAAACTTAAGATTTCTTTTACCGACCAATCTTCTTTTTTTTCTAAAATAGTATTTAATATCTGAAGTTATAAAAAATATTTGTAGCCTTGAAAATTATTTTTATTGTCTATTTTATGTACTATACATGCCTCTTTCAGGAATTATTAAAGAAGCATGAGTCATACGGCACTCATTTACCCTTGGCTCGTGGCCATCCTCAGCATATATTTTGCTATTTTCAAACCATTTGCAGGTACATGGGCATGAAAATACTGTTGTGTCAAGTCCCAGGCTCACAGTTAGCACAGCATACATCCTTCATCGAGATAGTTACAGAGTTTCCAAGCACATAAAATTGTGCATTATTGTATGGCGAAGTTTAAACTTTAGCATACGCTGGGTTGCATATATAGCAACAAGTGACAATAAAAATCCGAACAAAGACAACCAATAAACAGCCAAATTGCTATGTACAAACAAGGCAGGAAGCAATTAAACACTGCCTCGCACATTTCACTTAAATTACTTTTTCTCTGAGGGGGAAAAACAAACAACCCCCCTTCCCCTCCCCCAAGCCCCCAATAACACTATTAAGTCTTTGTTTTTATCGGCAAAATAACTGGAACTCCCATTACATCCAGTAGGGATTAATTTGCATAACTTGGGAGAGGGATTTGGTCCCTGTTTTATGCAGGGTGGGCCTCCCCCGCTGGTAACGCAGCAGCGTGCTGGGCTGGCTCTCCCAGTCCGGACCCAGCAGTCCCTGTGACCTCCAGGGCAATATTCCATGAGATACAACCCTTTTATCTTCCCTACACGTGTCATTTTTTATGGCAGCGTAGGTGTGCTGTTCTCGTGGTGACTCCAGTGGTGTGGACGCCGAGCCAGCCCTGTGGGCGAGTCAGGGTGTGCTGACCTGTACGTGGGAACACCTGACTCAGCTCAGGGGGAACCACTCTGGATCTACACTGGGGCAAAAGAACCTGGAGTGAGGTCCAAGGACAGCAGCTCTGGGCCCAAACAGACCTTTACAAAACGCATAAAGTCTGTGCTTTTAGCTTAAAATCTGCTTAATAAATTACTACGGTTCACAGTAATAAGGTAGATTAGTGCTACACCAATCCTTTCCTCCAGATCAGTTCCACGTAGCTTTTCCAAGAAAGAAAATTAAAATAACAATGAACATAAAAAATTCTGTTGTTTTTATTTGACAAGCCCAGTAGGAGGTTTTCCGTAGCCTAGTGACAGCCAAGCTCAGTAACACATTGCCCTATTATGGGATGACTGGTTTAAAGGCTAAATCTTGCCCAAGGTGCTGTGGTATGAAAAGACTGAAGAAGGTGTTCCAGCCTGGCTCTTATTCACCCCAAAATTCCAGACTGAGAACCAGCTGGCTGGGTCAGAGCTCACAGACACCAGGAGCGAGGAGAGGTGATCTCTGAGCTGGTGGGATCTGTACAGGGTCCAACAATGGGAGAGGTGATCTCTGAGCTGGTGGGATCTGTACAGGGTCCAACAATGGTGGGGCTGCTCCAGAGCCTGATCAGATCAACAAAACAACTCCTGGTGGCTTTGCAGGCTCTTCCTCAGCCCGAGGGAGGCTGTGGGGGCTGCCTGCACCGAGGAGGGTGGGTGGGTTGGGTGACCAGTCCATGCTGCCAGGGATGTGCAAGCCCACCTCAGGGAACGCTGCCCTTGTGTTTTGCAAAGAATATACAGGGCCAACAGCTCTGCCTCTCACTTCTGGGCATGATTCAGCCTTGTGAGGTCTACTTCGTGGAGCCAGAAGATAAATTATACTTACAAATAAAGTATTCTGGTTATTTAATGTTTTTCTGCAGTGGAAAAATGAGACACCCAACCTGATGAAATCTGTGTTGTCTGAAAATTCAAGGCCTGTTTCCTAAAAGCACTTTTTGCTGATGGCAAAGTTCAACACCTCAGAGAAATTCAGAGTAAGTTTCCAAGCTGTATATCTTATTTTCAGACACACTGTACCCTTGTTGTTTGTAAGGCTGTATTGACGTTTTACATAACAGTCATGAGCCATGCATTTAATCACCCTGGAAGAGTTGACCAGCAACTTAATGCATTTCTTTATACCATAGAGGATTTGAAGATGCACTATCTCTTTCCAAAACATTTCAGATTTTAAGGATGAAATATTCTGTCTTCCCTCACCCCGTCTAATGTCTATATTTAAAAACATTATTTTATAGAATTCCGTGTCTTACTGTGTAGAAAATCCAATTGTTAATTAGCATTTAAAGCAAAAAAAACCCCAGACAACAAGCATGGGAAATAAATGCTTGAGCCACAGGTATCTTGAGGCAAACTTCCATGAGCAGACAGCTTTCTTGTGAGTGCAGGGAATTTTGAGTGTAAACCTTGCAGTTTATCTCACTTCCTACAAGCAGAAACAGGAAAGTTTTAGACCACTGAATGGGGAGATATGGTCCATATTTTTTTTCCTTTTTGTGGATATTAAAGCATCATACACTTTTTTAGCCAGTCCACGTTGTGTCTAGAAATAGGAGGGACTGGGTTCTACAAAGTAGGCACAGGCGGAATGAAGTGTCTGCTGGCTGAGGAAACTCTGGGGTGCTGTGGGCTCTGAGCCACAGCACAGCCCAGCTCTGGGCAAGCATCCTTGGTGGGACACTCAAGCTCAACGTGCAGAAAAGGTTCCCAGTAACTGAAGCAAAGGTCTGAGTTCCTAATTTTGATTTGATTCCTGACTGTGAGCCTTTACTCAGCTCTGCTCAGAGTCACTCGTGTCTCTGTGGAGTGGGGGTGACTGTGCTGCATTTTGCATTTTGCACGACTCTTCTGAATTGCTGTGGTTGCTTGTGAAATGTGTGAGTGATTTTCCTAAGAGAACTGCAGAACTGTTATGATTAGTATTGTGGCAGTACTCGAAAGGTATCGCTATCTACTATTTATTTATTTATGGGTGTTCATTACTGTTCTTTTAACGAGACTCAGAATAGGTAGAGATAGCAATTCTGAACAAAGAACACATTTATAACCAGAAGTATTTAAACCCAGAACTATTAATTACTATTTTTACTATTAAAGTATGTGGAATAACCTCAATCTAGAGGTTACAGGATTGAGGAAGCATGTCCCATTGGCCATCACCTAAACACTCCTTCCACACAGGAGGGTTAAAAATCAAGACAGGGTAGATTGTGGCTGGCATTGCACTCCCACATTCCATCTCAGCACGGAAGATTATGGTGAAGTCAAGCCCTTCCCACCAGTAAAGAACCTAGTCTTTATTAGCTACATGGCTGCTTCTGGAAAAGTCCAGCAGCAGGAGCAGGTAACAGATTTTTCCATCCTTATCTCGCCAGCAGTGTGTGCCTGTCTGCTGAAGATTTTGCTACTTCTTGCCCTCGCTGTTCCTGATGATCCAGAGCAAAGCGAGGTGGGTTTCATTGAGAAACATCTTGGTTTATCTTGTCACTTTCTGCAAAAACATATGGCCTCAATGCATTCTTATTTTTATTCTCCTCTGCTTGGCTCTGGAGGGTGAGTCAGGCTTTCCCCATCCCAGCTCCACACAATGGGTGTCCTTCTAACTGCAAATGGGCACAGAAGCTTCTGCTCCCCCTGCGTGCTCTCACCCACAGGAATTTTCAGCGTGGGTCTCATCCAAACCCTGTGGGAGTGAATGGAAGTCTTTCCATCCTCACTGGGCTTTGGATCAGGTAATGAATGAATATTTTTGGTGCAAAAAGGTTAACTTCCCGCTCCCAAAAAGAGAAGTTACAAATGTAAATCCCTTGTGAGAAAGTTTTTGCCTTTCCTATCACTGCAAAGACTCTTCTTGGCTTCCACATACTGACCAAGCATAAAATAGTGAATAACATTTATTTTTGAATTTATGGATTGAGTTCACAGGGATTTTAATAGCACTGGGGTTATGGAAGTGCTATTTTAATAAGGACCACAGATCATGGGCCCAAATCCTTACCTTTACCTCAAGGACTTGTAAACTCAACTATTTAACTCAAATCTCTTTATTGGGGGCCTTAGAATGTATCCACCTGGAGGCTGGAAAACCGAAAGGTAGAAGGCTGCGCAAACACGGAGTGAGGGAATTTAACCAGCAGGAATGTGGCCTATAAAATTAAACTTCAAGAACTGTTTAAGAAAAATTAAAGCTTGTGCAACAGCTGGGGTTTCTCTCCACATTAGTTCGTTTCTCAGTGACTCCAGTGTTATGGTTCTCATTAATATAGATTTCATTTTTGAGATCATCTTCTGTAGTTCTCTAAGTCTTACTGTGCTTGCAAAGGACAAAATCCTGACTGAGTGTGATCTGCCCTTAAGCAATATAGGATGATAAATCACCACCTCCCACCCTCCTTATGATATGAGCATTTATTGGGGGCCCAAAGATAAAAGATTCAAACTGCACCCCAAATTTCCCTAATCTGCATTGCCAGGATATCCCAATTTCAGATGTGGTGATCAAATTACAATGAATATTCAGGAACAAAAATAGGGGCATTTCTTTTCAATGGGTGTGTGACAGTGATTCCAACATAATGAAATGAGTGGTGGCAGAAGAAAAGATCAAACTTTGCTTCAATCTCATGCAGACTCTGCATATTTTCCCTCCAGAACATGCCTTCATTCTGCTCTTGATCTCAAAGGTTCATCTCCTAAGGTTTTAAAATAACTTGCTACATAAATAATTTGAAATCTAAGCTCCTGGAAAAAACCCCATTGTGCTAATTATGTCAGGCTCTGACAGCATTCAGAGAGGGTGTTGACTGCATTTTGTAGATATTGAGAGACTTTTCATTTCTTTAAATGCCTAGAAACTCTGGGTTATTTGTGTTACTAGACCAGTTAGCACTCCAGTTATATCCAACCCAAATCCACTCGAGAAGGCTGAGAAGTAGAAAAATTTACAGGAAACAGCTGAAAACAGATAAATAGAAGTTTAGGACACAGCCCTAATATGAGGACACCAAGTTTCTGCTAACTTGCAGGCAGAACCACACATGCTTAAAATTTTGCATGCTCAGAGAAACATGGACATCAAGAGACCTGCTGTTACTGGATTTGCAGCCACAGATTGTTCTGTTATGTGGTGATTGTTACGACTCTTCCTGCCAACCTGCGGATGCCAATGATGATAATAATAATGATAATGCTCACATCCTGACAGATGATACCTCTGTGAGACCAGAAACCTGGTGAGGAAGTCAAAAGATCAGGATTCTTCTGGGTGGCGTGAGTTGCCGTTTCGGGAGCTGGATTTTTTACAAGTGGTTTTGAAAGTATGGCCTTGTGTGCATTAACGCTCATATCTCATGGGAAGCCAGGCAGGGTTCTGGGGCTAAAGGGTGCTGCTGAAGACTTCTGGGACAGCAGAACCCGGCTGCTCCTCTGGACCCGTGGTCTGTTGCATAGCACTGTGCACAGCTGCGTGTCCTACAGACCGTGTGCTCATTGCCCAGGGCTTGCCCTCCTCGTGCACAAATGTTTCGTAAGGCTCCACGTGTATCCTGTGGACGCTCTGCCTTGGTTCCTCACACTTGCCTTGCTCACCTTCGGGAAGGCTGGATGCATGAGGTACGAAAGTGCTCCGAGACCCCTCGGTGGGGGTCTTCAGCTGCTCACCAGAGGTAGGTTCTTGGGACAAATCCGGAGATCTCATGGGATGCTGAGTGTAGACCCCCTCGGACAGGGAGCCCGCCTGTGTCTCGCTGTGCACGCGCAGCCAGCGGTGCTGCCGGCCGAAGTAGTTGTAGTGTTGGTGCTTCCCGAGCTTTTTCTTCCCAAGAAAGCCCAGTGGCTGCTTGGAGCCGGAGGACTTATCCGTGCCTTTCGCCACGGTCAGGTTGCTCATGGACTCCGCGCAGCATTCAGCGTGGGGGTCAGAGGCGCCTCCCCGGAGGGCCAGGCAGGGCTTCACGTCGTGGGCTTGGAGGACGTCGGGAGCGCTGCCCCCCAGGCCGCTGCCGGCCTGCTGGGAGATGTCCTGGGACGAGGAGTAAATCAGGTCCAGCTCCCGGGGGCTCAGCGCGTCGCTGGAGTCGTAGTCGCTGTCGGTCGGGAGGAACACTTCGGAGCAGCCTTCCTCGTCTGAGCAGGGCTGGGAGTCTGCAAGGAGAACTGGTCAGCGCTGAGACAAGCACGGGAGAGAAGCTGCTTAACTGTTGTTTATTTTGGGGGTTTTTTGGGCTTAATTTAGAATCAAATCTACAGTTCTGAAAATGTGTGTGTGTTGCCTCTGTGGAACAGCCACGGGCTGAGGTGACAGCAAAGACAGCAGTCAGGGAGGATTTATCTGGGAGGATTTACAGAGGTATTGTAGTGGTGCTGGCAGAATTAGGAAAAGCAGAAAGGATTAATGTAGATTAAGTACGGGGAAAAAAATTTGAATTTGAATTGGGACTAAGTTCTGAAAGGATTTGTTTTCATTTTTTCTTTCTTTTGCTAAATTTCATAGAGGTGGGGATTTGGGAGAGTGAAAATCTCTAATACACGTTCTGTTTTTATTAAAGATACCAGTTGAGTTGTCTGGATTTATACCTGTGTAACTGTGAGCAGGGTGTGACTGCGTGTGTGGTGAGAGGCTCGAGGCACAACGTGGAGGTTCATGAACAAAACCCTCTTGCCCATCAGGTGTATGGTGTGTGTTCAAATCCAAAGCAGACACACATAGTTCACAGGTGAGTTTGTGGAGCAAATCTCACACTGGCACTGAAATCACTGCTGTCTTTTGGCTTCAGAAGGATCAATAATGTAATAAATAGTGGCACGTGTCATAGAATGGACTGATGTTCCATTGCCCTGGATAGTTTATATTAGATCCAAGGAATAAAACATAGATTTGATATTGACTGTTCCCTTGGAGCTGGTGTAAGTTGCCACACAGCCCAGCAATAATGAATCCAGCACATGCAGGACAAGATAATGCTCCAGTTTGCACAGTGCCAGAGCTGAGGATTATTCTGCATTCATGGTCTGTAATATAGGGGAAAAATAGCTCAGGGAGGGGTGGAGAGAATGAACACCACTGTGTAATGGAGCAGATCAAAGCCTCTTCAGGTTTCTTTTCTTTTAACCTAATGAAATCTAATCAGAATAGATTGATTCATTTTTCTTAACTGTATAAAACTGCCAATTTGAAACAAAACCTCACAAATTATGATTACCAAAATGGTCATGGCAGTTGTTTAATGCAGCTTCTGTTGCTTTTGTTTCTACTGTTACATTTACTTGTTGCTTAAAGCCAGCTCAGCAGAATGATGGTTTACTTTTTTTCTCCAGAGTCCTAATTCTGTTAGCAAAATGGGTGTTACTGTTTCATTTGTTTCATCTTTAATTTGCTGTGATGCCGTTCTTTCATCAGTTTAATTTTCTGGCTATGCAGAGAAGCAGTAATGGTCGGTGAGGTGGGTACTTATTTGTGTAATTCTGTTTTAAAATGCTTGTCTAAACCATTGAGAACACTGAGGTGTGTGAAAACAGCTGTTAAGATGGACTGTTGGCACTAAAATTTGCTCTATCAAAACAAAACAAGAGTGGCATAAGAAAGAATTGCTGCAAAGCAGAAGAACAGTCAAAGTTTGGAAAGAACTTAGGAGGAAGAGAAAGCTCCCTCCATATAATAATAGCAGATTTCTGGTGTAGGCAACAAATGAAGCAGGCAGCTTTCACCATGGGTGGATTTTGCTGGAATTCTGGAGGTGGGGGACAAGCCAGTGGTAGCACTTGTCCCTTCCAGCCTGCTCATTAAATGATCTGGAACAGCGAGGTGACAAAGTTGGCTCGTGATGAGCAGTTATTCTGAGGAGTTGAAAGCAAAAAAATTATTATAGAGATTGTACAGTGATCTCAGGATATTGAGTGGCAAATGATTGGTGAAATGATTGTTAAAATACCTTGGCAGGTGTGGGAAAAAATGTACTCCTTTGATAAAAAGACATACAAGAACTGTTATAATTGAAAGTGAGTTCAAAGATTGCACTTGGTGAGCACAGGAAAATTCTCTTACCACTCACAGCTTTTCTCCTCTGGATTCTGGCCTCAGGGGAAGGGGGAGGTGAAGGAAGACAGTCTAGATGTGAAGAGGTGGAGCTCATTTTCTTTTGGGGGTGTTCTTCTGAAAGATCCACAAGCTTCCTTATGGGCAGGCCAGCTGCTGGCTGCTTGTACCTTGCATACTGCAGTGCTTCTGTGATCCATCTCATCTCCCTCCAGATCTCATCGATTTGCTGTGGGGGAAAATGGTGAAAAAATACAGTTGAGTATTAATTCTAAGTCTGTGCTTTGTTCAAGTGCCCAGGTAGGTGTGTAGTCACTGCCAACAGAGCAGCAGGATCCCCTGACAGGACACTTCAGGCTGAGGTGGTCTGAAGGGATTTTGATTAAGTGCTTGTTCTCCTCCACCACTGCAGGGGCCACCAGACTCTCAAATTATGTACCTCAGGCCTAAAATCTGACATGGGAAGAAAATGAAAATTGTCTTTTGATCAATTTGTAGCACACTTGAAAATTGCTTTGATTCTGTACTGGAATGAAAGTGAGCCTTCACCATTGCAAACCCGGGGTGGTCAAAACCAGCTCAGTTCAAACCTGGTTTTTAGCAAAGAACATACACAGGTGTGGAAGAAAGTACCTGCATGGAGGGCTGAAGCACAGCCAGGAGTCAAAGTGCAGGTTTCTCCCTTTTCATCATTTTGGTCTGCATACATTTTAAAAGTATAAATCTGCACAAAACCAGTTCTAACACACGCTTGAGAGATAATAAGAGAAAAGTGCCTAAATCAATAGCAGGATGGAGCTTTAAGCATCTCTGCAGAGAGGAAGGATGCTGTTTAATGTGGATCTGAAGAGTCTTTTGATAATGGAACACTTTTAACATCTTCAAGCCATTCAAGATCATTGATGACTGGGCAAATGTTGTTGGAACCATGACATGACAGTAGCTGTGAGTTTCATATCCTCCTGCTGCAGTGTCCTTCTAGAACATCCCTTGTACTTCTCCTGCGGAAGGTTCTGCATTTAAAGTGAGCCTTCATATTAATATTGCAGCATTTGAGGGAAACTGCTTTGCAGTTACACAAGAAACATTCTGCAAGAATGCAGAGAGCCCTGGGTCAGTAAATGGAGAGGCAAAAGTGAGGGCTACTTTGTGCATTGAGAATTGTCAAATAGGGGATTGACAGAGGGATCAGTGAGAAGGAGACTGAGACTGGTGTTCTGAGTTCTCCAGTAGTTACTCTTAGCAGGATATACTTCACAAAATGCATATTCAAAGTGTGAAATTTATTCCCAAGGGGTACTGTAGATGCCAGATTAGCTGGGGTAGTTCTTGATGAGCCGTGTTGGAGGCAGGATAGCTGGCTAGATGGATCTTTGTTTTGACCTAGTATGGCCATTTTTATGTAAAGGTGAAATCCCGACTCCAATGATGTCAGTGCAAGCCTTGCCACTGAGTTAATTTGAGCTAAGAATATACACCGATAAGAATAGCAAATGGTTCAGGGATTAATTCATAATCCTGCAACATTTCAAGACTTCAGTGCAGCTCCATGAAGAGAATGCCAGTTAGCAAACATCCCACCTATTTGATTGTAGAGATTTTATACTTCCTTTCTGTGATCCTCCCTCAACCCCAAACAAGGATCATACTGCATGCAGTTGAATAAAATGCAAATCCTGTTGGTTTGCCCCTGATGCCATTCTGCAGGTCATTTTAATGAACTGTGGTTCTTTTAAAATTTAGGAACATTAGAAGCATTACAGGATATTTCAGTTTTAGTCTCAGTGTCTGTAGAGTTCTGTCCTTGCTGTGTAACATTCTGGTAAAGACTTCAAGCACCTTATCTGCTGGTTGGTTTTGTTTTGTTTTGTTTTTAATAATTTTTACTTTTCAGTTGCCCTCTGACTCCTTTTCAGAACTGCATTTATATAGACTCCTTTGCTCTTTACAGTGTTTGGTTTGTGTGGTGACTTCAGCACTGTCTCAGATCTCGGATCACACAAATGCCCTTGCGGTTTCGTGGTCACCACTGAAGATTGCGGTGTGTGGTGGGCTGAGAGATTTTTGCCAATCGGTGGAGAACAGCTGGTTTTCATTTTTGAGAGGAAACCTGACGAGCCCAGTGCACCATCACGATAATTCAGCACAAAACACCGGGGTTTAAAATGTTCTCCCACGTTTTTCCCAGCCTGTAGATGTGACCCAGACACTTTGGAGGAGAGGGACACAGAGCTGTCTGTACAGTACATGCATATTAATGTTCATATGCTTCTTTTTTATGTGAAGGATAAAAATCTTCCAAATTCTCCCGCATACTGGGAAAAAGCTGGATTTTCTGAGTGTGAGAATGGGAAGGTGAGAAGGAGGGAGATGATTGAGAGGGGAAAGTACAACGGAACATTCCTCTCTGCCCCTCTGAAGGTTGCCAAAAGCTCCCAGTGGATAAGGCAAGGGAGGGTCTAAATGCAGTACAAAGAGGAATAGAAATATTATCATCTTCTTCATAATTATGGAGGACCAAACATATTGTCAATGGGACAAATGGCTGTCTCAGCCCCTGTTCTAGCAGAAGATCCCTTGAATATTAAGAATAGAGAGCTGAAAACTTATCTGCACCTCTCTTGTAGAAAGGCAGCTCATCCATGTCCATAGACACACTCTGCGAAGGTCATGAGCTTTATCTACAAATGGTTTGCAGAAGGACAGGCTTTGCTATGCTGAACAATGGGGTGTGGTTCAAAGAGCCCTGAGTTGGGTTGGTAAAGTCTTGGTTTGGGAACAGTACAGGAAAATCAGTGTGAGAGACAGAGAATAAGCAAGTTAGACAAGTATGGTAACATTAGTTGGGGCCAGCTTGCCATCTGAAATGCAGAGCTGCATACTTGAGTGTGATGTTGTTGATGCAGATTGTCTCCACGACCCAGTCGGAATATTCATTTTAATCTTTTTAATTGCCACGTTATCGTGGTGGAAAATGTCCTCAATTCATCCAGACAAAGAAAAACTCTTACACAACTGAATGCCCAGACATGGTGCTAACTTACCTCACGTTAGATGGGAGGGAGTTTTACAAGCAGACTGACACATTTCTTTATAACAGTCTAGTATAACTGTCATTTGATTTTACCCATAAAAATCCTTCTATAAAAGCAACAACTAAGGAAAGCATGTTCTGGGTTTGAATTTCATAAAAACAGAATTGCACTTTTGATACAACTGCTCTTTTTATGATGTCTGTGAATAATTCTCCATTTAGATTTCAAATTACAGCCCTATGCAATTTTTAAGAAAGCCACCTTAAAATCTCCTTGGAATAGTCAGAAACAGACTGTTACCTGTATGTAGTCTATAACTTGCTGGTGTCTTTGTTTGGCTGCAGCGACTTCACTGTCTGAAATTGCTTCCCTCAGGGATTGCTGGGTTTTCAGAGAGTCCAGCTCTATGACAGCAGAAAGGCGGCAATACAGGCTTATAAATTTTTCCTTGTAACAGCAAAAATGAACTGTGAAAAGACCAAGTGCAAAGGGAAAATTGTTACATTCTGGTCATGAAATATGAAATGCTTACCTTTCAGAACACAAATTTAATGACATATAGTAACCGGCTCTGGATGGGTTACTTTAAGCTAGAAATAAATAATACAGGCTCTAATTCTCCTCTCATTTACACTGGATTTACTCTGTAACTTCACTGATTTCAAAAGAGTCATTTCTAATTTATATCTAAGTGCAGGGATAATCAGGCCCTTAGTATGCAGCTCCAGAGGCTATCTTGCCCACGGTAGCTTCAATCAGAAAGGCTGTTTCTGAGGCTTTTATAGCTCATAATTTCTTTTATCAAGAAAGTAGTGACATGACTGGAAAATGAAACTCATCTTTTATTTCTTTTAATTGAGTGTTTCAGAAAGAAAGGATCATTTTGAAGGCTAATAACTTTCTCTTGGGCTATGCTGGCTTAAATTAGGAACTTCAGTGTAAATGACTCAGCAGGAAAAGCATTGCAGTGATAGCACAGTTTTGGGGGAAGAATTAAAACCCTTTTAGGTGTTGCCACACATCATCCTCTGAACAGATTCTGGAATAACAAGCTTTAAGAAGGCAGGTCAATTAGCATTTGAGAAGCTCTGTGGCACTGTAGCTGTTCTGTCTCTGGTACAGCTCCGAGAGCTTTGTGCTGCTCCTAAGTCAAATTACACAAAGCAAGGGGTCAGAACCTGTAACTGCTCAGGCAAAACTTAGCAGTTCCCTCTACAAGTGGCAGTGCAGACACAGTGGAACTTGCTGAGGGAGAACAAGTTTTCTGAAATACTTCCCCATTCATTGGTGCCTCAGTAAATGCAAACATACAGCACGGTCTTGTTAGAGCAGCGAATGCCTGCCCGTGCACTGGATTCTGGATTGGGGCATGGCATTTTTCTGGGTGTTTCAAGTGTAAATTGCACTCATTCTTATCATAAATATTAAAGAGAGAAACGAGAACAGTGTCACATGTCTACTTATCCCTTGCAAACAACATGATAAGAATAACTGAGAAATTAATTCTCAAACGAAGAAATCCAATCACAGAAACATCGTAATAATAAAGGTCCAATCTGAACATAGAAATCTCACCAAAAAAAAAAAAAAAGAGTGAAAGGAAGAATTCTACCTTCTGGTTTCAGCCATGCCTAGATATAGCAGGGATCCAGTCTGAATAGTGTGTGGTCTTACAGTACATGTGCCACATGTGGTGGACTCTTGAGTGAATTACAGCCGCGGTTTCGGCTCCAGTGCTGAAGTTTCGAGCCTTTGTGGTTTTAAGTCAGACCCTTTAATGTTACTTTAACAAATGTTACTTCAACATAGTCTTTTGTGGTTATGCAATTATATAGTTGGTGGCCACCAGCTAATGGGGAATGGAAGCTTCTAATATTTGAGATGTGAATCACAGTCACTTTATAGAACATCAGGGATACATATATAATAAGTCATATAGAAATGTCATCTGCCTTTGGCCAGAGGATTGCTTACTGAAAAAGAACCACTCAAAAGTAAAATTCAGCTTTCCATACTGTTTTCTCCACCATGAACTGCTTTTCCACTGTAGCAACATTGCTGAACAGAGAGGGCTGCACCTGGAATTCCTTTTGAGAGATGTCTCTGTTGAGTGTTTACCTGCACATCACCCCATGCAGTGCCAGCCTGATGCAGACTGTGCTGCAGAAATGAGAGTGACTCCTGCCTGTGGCCTCTGTGCCACATAACGAGAGTTAAATAGTCTGCAAAACCTCTAGAGTGGAGATTAATTTCATCAGAGATTAATATGCTTCGTGCATTAATTTGTACAGTGACACAGCAGTCCCCTCTCACCAGGAGAAATGATGTGCTCTAAACACAGAGGCCAACAGGCCTCAGGGTGGCAGGGCAGGAGATAAAAGTCTGGCTTTAGGGAGAGCACTGCAACCATGGGATGTGACCCAAAGCACTGAACTAACTCTTCATGTTCAATTACATTAGTTTTCCTTTGAAGGGGCAACTTTTCCTTGGCAGACTACACCATGTATTGTGTGGCTGTGCCCCTCATAATTTTATGGCAGCTCAGCTGGCATCTGTCATCCCACAGCCACCACAAAACCCCAGAGCTGTCACAGGCACCACTTTGTGTGCTGTGGCTGATGTGGCATAAATACAGTCGTGTATTCCTGCCTGATCCAAATGAAATTGTTGCTGGGTGATGGTGGGTCGTGGATCTGTTGTGAGTGCAGAAACATAGGCATGGTCAGACCCTCCATCAATACCTAAAGATTGTTCTCCTATGTATCAGTGACTGGAACAGCACTGATATAGAGGAGAGAGGAAGGTAGTGGTGTCACATAACACCTGAGAGACACATCACTGAGGACACAGTTGCTGCCAGAGGCCTGTGCTGTAGTGGCTCCTGGTGTACCAACTCCATCACTTTTGGCTCATATCTTTCTTCTCCAAGGTAAATGAAGGAAAGACACCCAGTTTTACAGGCAGAAGGAAACAGAGCAGACTGATGTGAAAGGCTCAGCAGTCCCCATACTTAAATATAATATTCTTTCTAAAAAGAACTATTAAGTCTTTATGAGCTGCTTTTATGTGGAACCTTTCTTTTCTCTGTGGACCAAAGAAGAAATGAGAAATAGAGGACCTTGAAGCTAAAGCATCTTATGCCTTCTGTGAAACAGCTGGAAAACTCTGTTTTGGGGAATTCTTACCCAGTCAGCAATGCAGTGGAACAAGAGGGCTGAATCTGCTACAGCGCGGGATGTGCTCCCTAAAGAAAGAGATTCAAGTCCAGTGCTTTGGCATTTTTCACAACAGGCTTTTCCTTCACCACAGCAATAGGACAGTCTCCTGCATTTTTCCAGGAATCAAAAGGAAAAAGATGGCCCTCACATGGGAAAATCTATTCAGACCTTTCACAGTGTTGTGAGGGAGTCAGACCTTGAGTGGGACCATCTGCGCTCAGGAACTGCAAATATTCTCATTACAGAACCGGTGGTTATCCTCTTGACCACTCAGAGGGATGTTTTTTGCATCTCCTTTCACACTCCAACCTTGGCTGTGTTGTGTGTAATTTTTTTTCTGGTCCTGTTTTTTAAAGAACATCATCTTCCAAATAAGCTTATGGACACGTAGTGGATAACTGTGGGCTCTGCTCTCCGCTTTGCATTTCAATAACGATGGCTACAGTATATGCTTTAACCGCTCTGCTCCCTCTGTAACTTGTACACAGTTATAGGTAGTGTTGTTGCCAAAGCCATCATGTGATTTATTGACTCTCCACTGGGACAAGGGGGAAAACAGATACAACTTTGTGATTTTATTATAAGGAGACTGGGTTAATATTTCTGGGTGAAGCAAGCTACTATACCGAGTTCAAACATCTGAAGAGGGAGGTTAAGAAATCCTGAGTGTGGGGTGTAAGGATTATTCTGTCCTGGGGCAGTGCAGACGTCGTCTGAGGCGGGGAGCAGGAGAAGAAAGGAGACATTGTGACCCAGTTCCAACACCTCCTGTGTGTACAGACGGAAGTGCTTTGCCTGTACAGGGACACGCGCGGGGGAAGAAATAGGAGAGAATTACAACATGGCACTTATATAAACAACACCCCAAATGATATAAAACATTAAAGAAAATTTGCACAACATCAAGCTCGGAATTTTTATAAAACATAAATATTTGGGGTGGGGCGGGGGGGAAAGGGGGGGGTCGGGTCTAAATGTGGGTTCATGTCACTACATAAAATAAAGATTTAAAGCTGCAATGTTCCACATTAAAACAACACACGCAGGCACAACCCCCCTGAAAACAACATTTATGTTTCTTATTAGGCAGAAAATGATCACATGCCATGTGCTTTTCAAGATTATGATTGCATAATTATGTGAAAACATGAAAATGGATTCAATTAAAAACCTTTAAGATTCAATTTAGGGTTGGTTAAGAGAAATATGCAGCTCTCCCTCAACACAGCACTGAAAAGGTTTAACAAGTGCTGCAGCAGGAGAAAATGGCACAGGCAGGAGCTGGGCTGAGGCTGCTCCGAGCCACTGTGTGCAGCACTGCTTTGCACTCTGGGTGTGCACCAGTGTCACTGCCCCTGCTCCTGTTCACCACAAAAATATTGAAAACACATCAGTAAATCTGTTGAATTAAAAATTCAGTTCATTAACATCAAAGTTTGGTCCTGAGCCATCAAACCATTTGCAACTGCGTTGAAGTGCAAGGTCATGTTGATGTCTGTCTCTCATGCACAATAGATGAGCTCAAATGCTTGGCTGAGCTGCAGCCTCAGGAACATGTTGCACAGTGATTTAAATATTTTAGTCCCTAACTCTGAAAGAAAACCAAAAGAGATGCACAAAAGCTATAACCTCCAGGCAAATACACTAACATAGAGACCTGTACAGAGCCCTATTGAATTAGAGCAACTGGCCACAAGGCAGCACACCATCTGTCTTAATTTTGGATTTACTTGAGTCTTACTTGGCTCTTCCCAGGCTAGAAGGTGCAGCACTGATGGATTCCTTTTTAAAAGCAAAGCCTAAACCTTTCAAAATCGAGAAATGTAGAACCAGATTAATGTATTTTAAGGCCACATCTTTCTAGCTGCACAAACAGACCCTGAAGTGAATATAAAGATGATTTACTTCTACTTTAAGACCTCTTTACCCTTGTGGACCAAAATAAAATGGAATTCATGTAAACAAGAAACAAACTTCTTAGCTTATTTTTTCACAGATCTTTCACATCATAGATTATCCTCCCTGACTTTATTTATTCACATATGCATTTCTTGTACCTAAATGCAAAGCCAGAAGCCAGATACCTCTCCTCACCCACAGCAATCTGGAGGTCTGGAAATATGTGTTTTAGAAGTGCTACGTTTATCTGAGTGTAAAAGAACAGCAAAATACTGTGTCATTAGCAGGCCTTTCATACAGCCTCACTCTAAACCTCAGTTGCGCTGCTTGCCTGGAAAAATACCTATAATTTTCTTTGTTAGCTGGGTAAGTGCAGAAGTGCTTATTTGCACCTGCCTGAAGTGTCACAAATATGCTAAAAGATGCAAAAATAGGAGCTAATTGAAGTTTGTCTCTTAATCTTTATATGTTCAGATATCCAGGAAACTGTTTATCAGAGACCTTCCCCCTCCACACAGTTAGAATATCAGAATACAAACCTGCTCTGCTTTGCTTGTCTTGTAGCCCTGACACTGAATCCCTACTTGCAAATTACACAGTTGGTAGCTTTTAGTTGTGTTCTTAAAGAATCAGTTTTTAAAAAGGTGATAAATACCTGATGCAGAGGTAGATTGATCTGTTTGAGGAGAGCTTTCACTGCCGTCTGGAGCTCGTACAAGAACAATTGAGTAGGGCAGTCTGAAGTATGATCCATACTTTCCACAGATTCTGAGCCAGAAAGTGTTTGGATCCATTCCCACTCATCTCTGTATGTTGAGTCAAGTTAAAATTAGAAATACAACAAAAGTTCAGCGCACAAGCAGGAATTCAGTGTATGTGCACTGGGGATCTGTTGACCGTTTAATCCTCATATCTACCCAAATGCTCTAAACCTGTGCAATCTGGACTGTTTGGGGCTGAAAATCTAACTTTGAGAAGTTTAATTTTTCTAGCACATGTACATCAGGCTGAACTTTCTGAAAGTCCAACTGCCTTAGAAATATTTCACTAAGGCTTCTCGCTCCAGGTTTTCTCTTTCGTGTTCTTCATTCCCTATTTACCAGAATGCTTTTAAAAAATATGCATTGGAAATGACAGCAATTAGTGGAAAGTTTAATCTCAGTGATGGACTCTCTTTTACTCAGTGCAGTCAAAGAACTTCCTGCTTTGCTCAACATATATCCATTTAAGACCTGTTAAACAAGGGAGTCATCTTTCTGGATCAAATCCTTGATTCACCCTGCCCAGTATTCAGTCTTTTAAAGCAGCCAGAATCAAACATGCAAGGAAGAAAAAAACCTACAGGAAATCCCACTACAAGACAAGTAATAGAAGTGGTATAATCTGCTCCTAAATAAAGATATGGTCTTAAACTTCAAGAGTCAGGGATTGTTATAAACTCTGAAGCATTAGGCTTTATATTCCTTCCAACATTGTTGTTAGTATTAACTGCTACATTCTGTATATCCTTGTTATCCATGTAGATATCCAGTTCCTTTTTCCTCATGCAAAATTCTCAGCTGGTTTCTGAAATGAGATGGGATTAAAAAGCTCCAGAAAAAAAAAAAAAAGCCAGTAAAATGTGTTGCCCACTAGGCAAGGACCAGGCAGTGCAAACAGTGCACTCGCCAGTGGGTAAGGGAAGGGGTGGACAGAGGGAAAATGGCTTTCCCAGAGCACAACAACTCATTGGGTGGTCACATTTGTAAATAAGGTTTCCAGTTGCTGTGTGTTTGCTGTGGTTTAGAGTGATAAACCAGGTATGACACAACAGAATGAACAGGAAAATCCATAAGAAGGTCAGTGAAAAATCCCCAAGAAGGGTGGCACTGAATCCACTGGAGGCCAGATCAGGGCTGTGGGCTGGGATCTTATGATCAAGTCATTACCCCTGTGCAGAATTTGAATGACCATGGAATACCATCCTTAGAAACCAACAGGGCCACATGCACATGTTCTGGGCTGGCCTTCAGACTGCTGGGAAGACCCATGAACCTGTTTAGCCCAGATCCAATCCCTGGGATGGCTCCACCCGAGCCAAGCCTTCGTGCCACCCACAGTTCTGCAGTGGCAGAATTGCCTCGGCATTTACATTTGATCAGTTGTTTCAAACTTAAGTGTTTTCCCTCTTATGTGTGTGTGTGTAAATACATACATATATACATTTACTTACTTGGAGACATTGCTGTTGTCCCGGATTTTAACATGACACAGGACATTGGGCAACTTCTGCAGCACCAGCACTTTGATTTGATCCACAGAACTGCAGAGTTTAAGGTAGCCCAGATACAGGCCGGGAGGGAGGCGTTGCTGACTTCGTTTGTGATAGGAAAGTATGTCCTGTTTTAAGGGAAACAGTCCTACATAAAAATCTCATATTTTTTTTTTCCACATAAGCAGAAGAGCTTGAGATCAAAAAGCAACAACTGTTTTTACAGCCGTCGTTTTGTTTCAAGTGTGTTCCCAATTCGCAAAGCACTTAAGCACATGCTTAAGCATAAGAATAATCCCTGGTAGCTTGGATGCACTTGGACAACTTCTTACTTAAAGCCATACACAGCATCCCTAAGCTCTCCATGTCATGCAGGAATTGGCTCTGACAACCTGAGGTTTCAATCTTCTACAACTGTGGTGTTTAAACTGGCTTAAATAACCCCCACCTCTGCCTCCTGTCTGATCATTTCAGCAGGGTCAGGGAGCTGATTCATCTGAAAAACAACTTGGGAAAAGGAGCAGTTGTTTTTGAGGCAGAGCAGTTCCCTGGTTCAGCTTTGGTGCACAGACAGAGCACTGGGGAAAAGCTGTCACCTGGGGCTGGTGGGAGAGAGCGGCTGCCTGAGCCAGGACTGTCCCCAAAGAAATCCCAGCCTGCGGCTCTCCAAAACCTGTTCTGCATCACCTGCTGTCCCTGTGAGTGTGGGGCTTGCTATTTTACAGAATTGAATTAGTGGCAACGTTTTCTGAGCAAATATCTTTACCAACAAATGGAGCATAGGAGAAATGAGTATTGATGGTGTATTTGCTGAGGCCAGGAGACATTTTTAAGGCTGTGTATAGCAGTCCTCCAGAACTACCCAAATAGTGATGTCTGCTGCCATCCTGAGAAATGTGTGCTTCTGCAGTGGGTGAGGATTAAGACACCTGGCCTTATGCCTTTACTCTTGGAACCATCAAATTATCTGCCAGTGCTATGCTTGGCTCTGACCAGTGCAATTAGACCCTCATTTTCACAAGCACTTCATGAACAAAATACCCATTCGATGATTAAACAAGTAATAGAAGAAAGGGTGGGCATTAGATAGGAATGTGTAAGCCATTAGGGGAACATTTTTTCCACTAGGATCTCTGTGGAAATCTGATCAGGCCTGTATTTTGCTTTTCCTAATATAAAACTTTTGCCCAGATTGACATTTTTCTACACCTTTAGCGCACTTTAGTACATTAAATCGAACATAGATCAGGTAGGTTTTATTGTCTTTTGGAAATTTTTGAACGTTCCTAAAACCTGGTAACGTATATTTTGATTGCCTGTCACTTCCCGGTATGAAAAGCAGAGTCTCTGCCCGAGAAAGTGCCTCTAATTCAAAAATTAACCACAGCAAGTCATCGTCTCGTTGAAGGTGCTAAAGAAGGGACTAAGATGACAATTTGTCTTGTATTTTGGGTAACTGTGCAACTGATTTTTAGGGAGATTGGCTGCTGATATATTGGGAGAAGTAGGTTGCTGTTACCTACAAAAAACATATATTGATCTTAATATAAACTGTTTAATGTGAATTTACAGATATCCCAATTCCTGAAGAGCTGAACCCCCCTGTCTCTCAGTCTTGGTAACTGAACTGACTATGCCAAGCAGCTTCCAAGGTCAATCCTTACCTTGGTATTTTCCTGATTGTAAGTCTAGGAGCACGTCATGCCGAAATTAAAGGTGGGTTATGGTCAGTAAAGAATTCTTTAGCAACTATACCAGGCTCCAAGGAACCCTGAACCCCACAGAACAAGTTTATTAAGTAGACCAGTAAAGTTTAAAACCTAGATTTTGTTTTCAAGGTTGGATGGAAAAATCTTATGGAGTGTAGAAATTCTAAGTGTCTGTAGAGGTGCTTAAGAACATCCCAGAGAATTTTAAAGCTTTTTATATCCCTTTCTACAGAATTCCATAGCATGGTTTCCCGAAACTGATAGAAACTACTATTCTCTGCTAGGATTTTGAAGTAGTTTCTTTCAAATCTCATGGATATTTTGCATATTAAGGATCTGATCCCAGACCCACTGGAAGTAATATAAGTCTTTGCTTTCAATGGGAGCCTTGCCATTAATTTTATTGGGCACTGGACTTTGGCCTAAAATTCTGCAAGACGCTTCCAAAAATCAGGGCTCTGGCACAGGCTTTACAAAAGCAAATAACATACAGTAAGAGAAGCAAAGCACTACCTGGATTGTTATAAGCAAGATGTCTAATGCTGTTGGCTCCTCTGGAGTTGAAAGGGATTTCCTCTGGCTTTGTAGTTTGGATACCTGCATCCATTTGCCATTAAAAAATGAATACAGACTCTCCACTTCTCTTACAGTAACTATCAGCATATTGCCATGTCGATCCTTGATTGGTTCATAAAAAACTCTGCCTAAGTTGTGAGTTCCCAGCAAATTCTAGAAAACAAGCAAATTATAAAATAGAAGTTAATTATCACATAGCAGGAGAGTGTTTTTTGAAACTTAGCTTTGTTCTCACTGACATCATTCCTGTTGACTTCGATAAAAACTAGACACACAGTGTTTCTGAAACCCTTGCCCTGCAGTTGGATCATTTAGTGGCAAAAGGAAAAAATTTTCCCTAGGTTGTGTTTGTGGATTGAGTTGTGGGTCCTGCAGTGTCTTTGGTCCAGCAGGGTTTAGTCCAATGTTTCATGGAGAACAATGACCCAATGCCTGTGGAAAAGGGAATGCTGCCAAGTAATTCACTTATTTCAGCTGAACTTCCTATTTTTGCTCAGTCATGTAAAGATGAAGGATGAAATTTTCAAAAGCACTCAATGTTGGTCCAGTGGTGGTTCCTTTAATTTGCACTTACTGAAGAGCTTGGTGTTTATCTGAACCTCCCCAGAACCAAATGTCAGAGATTATATAAAATTCCTCCTCTTTCCTCAAATCACTCATAACGGACACTTTGAATGTTTTCTCCATTAACTGTAATCTCAGTCTTCTGTTCCCTGTTTTAAAATTATTCAGACTATTTTCAGGAACAAAAGCAAGAGATATTTGTGTTGAATGTAAATAATTCTGTAGCTTAACTGTGGAGTGTGTTTGTGAAGAAACACAGGATTCGAAAAGACACGGACCCTTTTCCTTTTACTTCAAATACCAAGAATGTGCTAGACAAAACAGGCAGAAACTAACAAAACTACCAGGGCAAAGCTCTCCAGGAAAATATGTGAGGATTAAAGAAAAGTAATTTTAAAAGGCTCCACATAAAATACATATTTTGGTCAAAATCCCTTTCCTCACACAGTAAGGCATCTGCTTATAGGTGCAAACACACTCAGTCCAGTGACCAGCCACTGAAGAGATTCCCAGATGTCTTAAAGAAAAATGCCTAACATTTAAAATATGCTCATTACTTTGTGATTTTTCGAGAGATCTGCAGTAAGCTGGATAAGGGAGAGGGATAGTTTAAAATGAAAACTTGAATTCACAATGAAGCACATTGTATGTTTAGGGAAGTGCTGTACATTAACCTAATGACATTGTAAACTGCTAGATTACCCTGAAATTATTTATCTGTACTTAGCAGGCAATATTTACTTATGAACTGTATTATTAAGTTGTTTATAAGCTCTAGGTAGTCACCACAGTGACTGCCCTTTATGTGGAATAATAATTCTAGCTTTATCCATCCCTCTCCAGGGCAGACTGTTGGTGTCAATACAGCACCTCCCCTCTGCCTTTTTTTAACTGCTGTGCCTTTTGAGGTTTGCCTCCATCTCTGATTAACACTGGCTGTCCTGAGTGTACATTTTGTGCTAATCCATGTGTCTCCAGCTGGGATAAGTCACTGCAGCAGACATAGCCATCTAGTTGTCATATTAATCACTGCAACACGTGAATGTGCCGAGATGAAAACAAACAGTTCTTGACTGTCACTGAGTGTGTGTTGTGAGTGGATTCCAGCACAGAGAACAGGGGACCTACTAATATCAATGTGGGACTGATTAATACACTAAAAAAGTTTTGTGTCTGCTCAGCTTGGCACCCCATCACTTGTGCTTTGTTTGCTTTAGTTGTCTAGTGGTAACAACAGGCAAAATTGCAGTCCCTGTTGTCTCTGAATCTCCTGATCTAGTCCCTCAGCAGCTGTGTTGTCACTGATATTTTCCATTCTGTCCTGAATTCCTGTGGAGTCAGTCTATTAACTTCCTCAATAAAATGTATTCAACCATATAAACTTTATTGAGATCCTTCCATTGGTGGATCCCATTAGGCCACACACCGTTCGAGGTTGGCAGATCGGTGACAGTCCCCGTGTTCATCAGGGACCAAGCTACAAGAACAGACATTAAGGGCAATAAATTTGGCCAGGAATTCAGCAGAGCAATACACCACATGGGCACATTTGCTGTATCTCAGGGCTCTGCATCCCTGGTAACAAATAATAACACGGTGTCCTGGGAATGCTGGTTATCCCTGAGTGCAGTCCGTGCAGGCTGGCAGTGCTCTGCTAAAGAGGATCTGCACAGGGGGAATGGAGCTGAGCTAACCCAAGGAACATGTGCTGCCTGAGCTGAGCCAGCCACACCAGAGGGAATATTGGGCACATATAGTTAAAACTTTCTCTGGTGACAGCTCAAAGGACTGACAGGCAGCTGCTGCTCCACACAGGTGGTCCCCCAATAAAGGTGCAGTATTCCATGTATTTCGGGGCACTTTGGGGAAATCAGTCAGGACAGGTGCTTGCCCAGGAAGGCTGCTCTCCTGTACGGCGTGCCTGGCCAAGAGATGTAAACCAAAACCCCACGTGGATGTTCCCAATCCCGGCCCCGAAGTGTGTGGCTCTCAGAGCTGCTGTAAAGCGGGTTATTGCGGGATGACGTGTGGCCAACACGTGCCCAGCCATGGGGATCTTCATTAACTCCATGAATAATACCACAGACTTGTGGGAAGCTTTGGTGCCTCCACTCGAGCAAAAGGGAGCAGAAAGTGAGGCCTGGGTATACGTTTTTTTCCTGTAAGGATTGTGCACGCAGTTTTTTTTGAAAATGTATTTTCCCATAAAAGCAAATGTTTTAATGAAAATATCTGCCTTCCAGCTAGAGGTTTTATGGTATCACGAAACCACCTTCAAAGCTTTACAATAAATGTCAAAATGTAATGCTGGAGATAATTTCTATTTGAGTAAGGAGTAGTGGACTGAGACACAGAAGGTTTAAGTGACTCAGGTTGTATCTGTAGCAGAGGCTGGAACAGAACAATCCTGAGAGTCACTGCTATGCCTTTAACATGTGGCACGAATTGTGCATGTAGTGCTGCTGTCCTGACCACTGGCAAGACCTGTGCACCACTTAATCTCTCTTAGTCTCTGTTTTTAAGGGGCTAAATAGGTATCTGACTTGTTCTGTGCACAGAGGTACACTTTGACCTAAAAATTTTGGCAGATCAATGGAGAACTTAAAGAAAGGTTTGCTTTTATTTTCCCCACTGACAACCCACACCACCAGGGCCATCCTGTTTGTCAGACAGCGTAGCTCTGCCCTGGAAGTTGTACTTTGTGAACCATGGGTGAATAAAGAGCATATTTTGGCAACTTCAGCAATATGCTTGTCCTTGCTGTCAGGGACAGAAGCTGCCTATTGCTGCAGGTTCCCACACAGCACAAGGGAGTGCTAAATCTTACCCACAGTTTAAATGCTTCATTAATAGATTAATAATTAATAACAAATAGGCCTATAAGAGGCTTTTGCGCAGCAAATATTAGGATTATAACTCCTGAATCCCCAACCTGCAAACCCACAGGCCTGTCTGTGGTCGTTATTTACTGGTTCATATCTGTTTCTTTCCTCATCTGCCACTGTTGTTTCTTCTCTTTGTGTTCCCTGCCCCTCACTTTTAGTGGCACTCCTTGCTCCCAGCTGGCAGGAGGGGCTCAGAGCCTCGTTTCGCTGTAGATGATAACGCTGCTCCAAAGAACAGGCTGGAGGGACAGCTGGCAGCACTGTCCCCTGGAGATGAGAAATCACTGAGTTAATAGCCAGGAACATGCCATGGAACCCACCTGTAGCTGTGCTGCTGCTGAAAGCATCTTCTGCCTGGCCTGAAGGGCCGTTGATGAGGACACGGACACAGCCGTGTTCTGCCGCAGCCATCTGATGTCATCCCACATGCAAGACAACTGCAAAAATACGTCCAGTTCCATCAGTTTTTGTTCTCAGCATTTCCAGAAGCAGAAATGAAGCTAAACAGCATTTTGGACTTGGAAAGATCAGTGGGTATTGCTCATTTGGAGTTTCTGTGGATGGCAGAGAGCTGCCTGGATAAACGTGACACAGATACTGACTCAGACACAGAAGGTGTTCTGTAAACATCATGCACCCGTTTCAACTGATTTTGGACTATTGTACAAAATTGATTTACTGTTTTTGGGGTCTAAAAAAATTAGTGTGAAGACAACTTGAATGATGGCACAGCCACAATACCAAATTTAAAACTTCTAGTTATTTCTTTAGGCTGTTTCTCTATATGTTCATAAGACCTTTATGTACCCACATAGCAATCACTGATGTAGGATTGCACCTTGAAGAGTTAATTGTGCTGCTGTCAGTGACCAAGTCAGATTTTAGTCCACATAAATGGTTTGTGAAAATTGCATTTAACATGAGTGATAAAGCACTTCAATCATTTAGCTTTTTAATTATATCATTTCATGTATTCAGAATGATGAGCTGAGGCCTAGGCACTGCTAGCAACAGATTTGCAGAAGCAATATATGAAATTAGTCTCCCGTTACCTTTGTGAACCACAGGAAATCCTGCATAACTGAACTACTGTGAGAGTCATCGATTTCCACAATTGGGATTTGATCTTCGTTGGTTACTAACAAATTGTCTTTGTAAAAAAGTATAACACATAAGTAGAGTCCCCTAAAGAGAGAAGGAAACACTATCAAACACCTTTCATGTCCATTCACACCCATGCCAAATTTAGTCAAAGAATCACAGATGTTAACCTCTGAGGGGAGAAATTGAATCATCTGGTCTTAAACTCTGCGTTCTATAAATCATGCAATTTCAGCCAGTGAATTCTAAAAAATATTTGGGAAGCTTTACCACTTTAGGTGATGTGAGACTATGTGAATATAAGAAATTATGAATCTGTGCAAGCCATTGATATTTAGTTCCAGTGCGAATTTTGCCAGAGTACACAGTACATAATGGAGGCTTTATGCCCTTTAGAAATCAGAAATTTTACTAAAACTTATCATTAATGTGCTTAGTTCTGCCCTCGTTTACTTCAGAGCAAATCTGAGGTAACTCAATTGAAATCAGGTGGGTTATTATGGATTTACATTAGTGTAATTGAGTGTAATTTGGCCAACGTATCTTCAGAACTGTTTATAGAGATCATTCCTCTCAATATTTACCCTTGCAATTAGTTACATACGTTAAGTAGTTGCCGTAGGGAATTTAAAATTAAAGACTCTGGAGAGCTCTTCTGGAAGAATCAAACTCTTATCAAAATACAAAGGAGAAAAAGCAAACTGAACACTCCTGGCAATGAAAGAAGAAATAATTCCAGCGTAAGCAATTTCCAATTGCTAAATTATCAAGGCTGAGGGTTGGGTCAGACTGGACTGCAAACCTGTCAGAGAATTCTACATGTGTAGCTTGTTGCCAGTGGACTATTCCAAAGTGTTATCTGAGCTCTGCACTTTATGTTACGAATGAAATAAATGTCACACTTTCATTACTGAGCAGCAACAGAGGCGGTGCTTCCCAAATACCTCAGTAGCTGCACTTTGTGCTTGCACAGAATATTTCACTCTGTTACAGTTTGACTCCATTTCCAAGAGTAACAATGAACAGATTCTCTTGATTTCAGTCGGGGCTGGGCTTTATTTCGCTGTCAGTCTCACACGTGTGTGATTTTATCGGGTTCAGTTCTGACTGATTGCTCTTTCATTGGTAGTGGCATCTCCACACAGATCCCTAAAGTGCTTTTTTGCTATTACAACAACGACAGCTAAAACTCCAAATGTCTGGGAGATAAAATGAATGACAAACCGTTTCAGAGTCTTCACAAACTTGTTCGATGAGTGGAAAAGGTGCTTCAGGCTCCTGGAAACCGATTGCTTGCGACCAGCATTTTGTAATTTAGAACTTTCTGAAATGGAAAAAAGAAGCAAACCAAAGCCAGCTCTTAAATTTCAGTTAGTGCCTCATAAAGAACTTTTGTTTCTTGACCCACAATACTAAATTTCAGTGTGTCCGTTTTATTCCTTTCAAGAAGCAACATTTTAAAATAGCTCAAACGCAATCCTTTGACTGTGTTTTCATTAACTTAGTGATACACACCAGCAAATAATTTCCTTACTTGCAGCAATCTCAGACTAGATACAAAATATTTTCCTCCTTGGCAAAGTATAGCATGAAACAGCACTATGTACTCCTAATGGTGTAAATTTTGCAAGGGAGCTCAAAAACCCAAGAAGAGATTTGAACCATCAGTCAACATTTTAGGTGTTGTAATTCTTCAGTTTCTCTCCACTTACAGCTTAAGTGTCTAAGAACTGACCTGGCAGTCACCAACATCACAGCATCACCAGTCTAACCTAAGGAAGAGCTTTAAGGAGACAATGAGGTCGACCTTCATCTTTCTCTGTATCACATTCAATGCATCTGCTCGGGATTTTTTTCCCAGCACAACTTCCACTCACCTGAATTGCCTAAGAGCTTTCACAGTTACCTTTGCTCCCTAGTAATCTGGAATCCAAGGAAGGGGTGTTTAACTCATTTGTTCACTCCTTGTCAAAGCTGAGACCTGCTGTGTGCCTGCCAGGACCTCTGGACCAGCTTTCTCAGTTAGAAGAATTTTATAAATTAAAATATTGTCCCAGTATTTAAAAAAAATGCTGTTAATTGTTTATACACTGTATACTTTTTAACTTTGGTGAATTTGAGTTAATGTCTTTCCTTCTCTCATGCATGGCCTTGTAAGCCAAAGGAATACATTCCCATGGGAGTGGAACCTCACAGGTGAGAACACCTGTGTACCTGTGAGCAGGAGGAGATGCCAACAGATGGCAGTCAGGGACATGCAGGATTGGATAATGCACTGTCACTTGTCCACACGTGGCATATTAAAGGCACTTAACACTGATTTCTGGTTGTATTGCCTTTTGCAATGTCTTTCCTATTTAATGCTGTTGTAAGGGAAACAGCAGCAATATTTAATTTAAAAAAAAAAGTTCATTCTTCAGATATTTACTGCGACAGGAAAAGGAAGGCAAAAAGGAAAACGCAGCTGTGGAAGTGCATCTCAGTTTTCCAGGATCTGATTTGTTTGTTTGGATGAATCCTGGATCCCCATCCAGATGGAAGTGTGAAACATTTTGAGGGACACCCTTCTCCAGTGGGAAAAAAACATGACTCATGAAGAACCCTTTGCTGAAAGCTTCTGATCATCTGCTTAGGTGTTCTCAGAGTAACTGATTTCCCACTTACCTTCAAGAAGAGGAGGTGTCTGTCTGTGTCTCCCTACTGATTTCTAAGTCTGAGCATTTAAAGAACATCTAAATTTGCTGCTGTCACAACCCCATCTGTGGAAGTGCTCAGCATATTTTTAAACGCCGAATAAATTTGCACCATAATTCGCGTGTTGAAAACCCCCGAAAGCAGACACATTGTTAGCAGTAATTACTGCTCTGTGGAACAGCGAGTACAAAGAGAGCAAGGTTCTGCTGGGGGTGAAATCATACAGTTCAGATGTATGAGACTTATTAGATCATCAAATCCCTTGTCTTTCCAGCGCAGACTTGCTCTCCATGGCATATTCTCCAGTGCACTGTTCAGCTTAGTTTTAACAGACTCATCCAAATCCATGACTACTCCTTTGAAGCAACTGACCTTTGTTTTCTTTTCCTTTTAAAAATACTAATTTTGCATTTCTACCCATAGGTCCTCAGATAACTGTTATTTTACTGTGAGCATTTTCGGTGTGTTGCAGTAATGTAAACCAAATGCTACACGAAAACTCCTGTCTTCCTGTTTCCTTCTTCCAAGGTTAAGACCAATTTAGGAATATAAATTTCATTCTAATTATTTTCTTCTATGTTCCCTCCATCTATATGGAGGGAATATAGAAGAAAATAATCCTCCATCTATATGGAGGGAAGGGAGGAGGAAATTGCTGAAGGCAAAGCAACATAATTCTGAAACTCCCAGAGACTGCAGCATTAAAATAAGAGGGCACATTACAAGTGAAATATATGTTATTGGGCTATTCAGTGGTTTGGGTTTAGTCCACAGCTTTGCAGAAGCCAACTGCAAAAGAAATAATGTAAAACTAGATGGAGACTGTAAACTCTCCTACGTTGCTGTTTGCTTTTGTTTTACAGTAACATGTGTGTAGGAGCCAGAAAACATGGAGCTGAGATTAGAGGATAATTTGGATCTGCAGGAAATGGAAGCTTGGCTGTTACTTAATTAACTAATAAATAACATAGAGTAACCTTCATAGGAAAGCACCAGTAGCAACACAATAAGTTTATATTAATAAATGATACAGCAATAGAGCTGTGAGCTCTTTTAATAGAAGCCTAGGAGTGAACACATAGATGAGATGAGAGAATTCCCAGTGATTAGATTTAGATCAGAAGTATTCAAACCTGGATTGAAATGGGCAGTTAAATAAAAGATGTATTTATGACATTGACAGCCTTTCTCTTCAAAGGTAGGGTGTGTAAGTGTTTCTTTGCAGTTTTTAATGTAAATACAACTAATACTTAAGAGCAGCCTCATGGAAGAACAAGAACAATGCCCACTCGTGCTTGTGGGTATCTGGGGTCTCTGAGGAATGTGTGTTATGCTGTGCCGTGTCTCTGAGGAGGAGGATCATCTGGAATTCCTTGTCCTGTCAGTAGACAAGTGGGTGCCTCTTCTCAAGTGGGGCAGATGGGAAGTAAATGGAATTACCTCAGTGCAAAATTATCAGAGATCTTAGCCCCACAAGCCAGGCAGTCTGTGGAACAGCTAAATATCTTTTGGAGTGACCCTGGACAGGGAAGCAAAGTAGCACAAGATGAGCTAGATCCGACTGAAATCCTAGTGGAAGGCATAAAGTGGGGTTTAGAGTTTTCACTTACTGTGTAACCTTATGAAAATACAGTGAACGGCTGGAAACTTCCAGATGAATTCAAACTCGATTTAAAGCTGCACATTTGTAGCAGTGCAGACAGCTGACCCTGGGATAATGTGCATGGAGACACAGAAATTAGAGTGGCCAGACACCTCAATAGCTTGAGACCATGACAGATCCTGTGTTACCTCACCTCAAGGTGGGATGTCATTCAAAAGAAAATTCTGTATCTCGTGAAGAAGCCTGACAGTCTTCTGACAAAGTCTGAAATTGTAACTTCTTAAATTCCCTACCTAAACTCAGTTTATGGCTTGGTTCTCAAGTCTGCCTGTGTATATTCTCACAAATAATTATAATCTAAACATTTTAAATGTCCCGGGGAATCAGAGATCCTTCTCTTTGTTAAAGGCAATTAAAACCATGTGCTCTGCTTGTGAATCAAGTTACAATTTGAACATACTTATTTCACTTCTGACTTGTCCAGTAAAATACATTTCAATTAAAGCTCAGAAAGAAAATATCTGGTAAGAATTTTACAGAAGAGTCGTGTTCCTTTCTTAATGAAGCGTCACACAATTACTTAATCCACTCAGAATTGTTTAGAAAAAATGAGCTACAAGAAAAAAAAATACTTAAAAATATATTTGAAGTGTTGCCAGGACATACAATTGTAGTAACTCAGTTATGATAGTCTGTAGCATGGTATTATGAAGACAAATGGATGACTGTTGTTTGTAATCATCAGGGTTTTCCAGAAGATTAAACATATGAAAGCAAAGCTTCCTAAGTAATTCCCTAGGAGATTTCATCATATCGCAGAGCAGGTTCAAAAGCAACAGCTGATCTAATTCCAAAAGCTCATAAACTCACTGTACATTCCAGTGTATTCTTCCTGGTATTTTTGTAAGCTTGTTTTCTCCAGCCCCTGCAATGCAAAGCACAGGGCAGAAGGCAGAGCCCGAATGAACAGACCTGGGCAAAGGATCTGCCTGGAATGCGGGCAATGTCCCCTCCCAGATCCACCGGAGCACCAGCACAGGGCCTTGCCCTTCCAGCTCCTCTGTGTTCTGAGGCTTTTGCCTGTGCTATCCAAGTAATCTCAGACCTTTCAGATTGATCACCTCCCTTGCACTCATCCTCCACTCTCCTTCAGCCAGCCTGAGCAGCAGGAATGGGATATCCCACATAGGAATCACTCTGGGAACAGCCAAGGTGCCTGGACAGCATGTTTGAGTTCCATCTCTCTTCACTGGGCTTTAATTCATGCAGAGTTTGATCCTGCTCTCATTAATAAACCACAGACAAATCAGTGGTATTGAGGGATACTCCTCAAACAATGTCCAGCTGTTCACTGACAGCTCTAAACCAAATGGGCAGAGATCACAATATTGACATCCAGCCAGGGTTAGATGAAGGAGTTAGTAGAGGGAAGCAGGGTAAAGATAAAGGATAAATGCCTGGGCAGGTTCCTCAGCCTGTGTATAACAGCATGGCTGTGCTGACTTCCATCCCTGTCAGTTGAACCATGCACATTTACATTAATTAAGAATCTAGATCGGGCCTCTGTATTATATGAAATGAAAGCTGTTATTTGGGCTTTTCAGTCTTACATAGCAGTTTATCTCAGATCCTTGACCAAACTCCTCAGATTCCACTGAGGCTGATAAATACCAGAACCAAATTTCAGAGTCAAAGTGATGGCATAATTCTTCCTTTTCCTGCAAACTTCGTCAGGATTCCTTACCACATTAGTGAAATACAAGGGATTGACACTGGTCATATATTTAAAGTAAGTTCCAAAGTTTTTCCTGTGATGTTGCCATCCTGATTTATCCAAAATACACTACTGTGTAATGCTGGCATTACAAGCAATTATGAGCTTTTTTATTTGGTTGGAGGCATGGGTGTAGCTCAAGCTGATTCCACATGTGATGCTGCCCCATGAGAGCTCCCGCAGCCTTTCGGGCGCAGAAGAAACTGTTTGGAGCTAAACAGATTTTTTCTATTGTTGTTATTTATTATTTAAGGAAAAGGAGTTAGGAAATCAACAACAGAATTGTCTGTGCTCTGGTTTGAGACTGGGGTTAATTTCTGGAGTGGTAGAATTTTATAAGAACCAGGCCCTGGTGTCAGATTCTCAAATGGAGGGATTTTCTGCATGTTGTTTATAACTGCTTCTGTTCTGGGCTGGTATGTCAGTAAAACAGTTTATACTGAGAATAGTTTCAGATGTTCCATCACTTACTCCCCGTTCAGTAGGAAGGTGGCAGGAAAGACCTGAGATAGGCACTAAATCCAGAAAGGAAAAACTGTACCGTGGAAAAATGGTACATACATCGTATTCTTTAATAGCCTGAAAAAGCTGGGTAAGAGACAGAATACATCATCTGTATTTTCAGTACCAAGACCACCTGCAAGTGGTAATGCTTGCATGAATTTTAATCAGGGAAACAGCATTTTCTTGCAATATCTTCTTTCCCTTTCCTAGCACCGTAGATGAATAGTTTAAGTTGCTATGGTGACAGGGGGTTGTGGCAGACTGTGGATCATCGTGATGGTGACATGTTTGCACGTAAAGAACAAAGACTGCATCTTTTCATTTCAGCCCGATGATTTTAGCCCTAAGTATTTCTATGATTTTAAATCAATTGATGCAGCTTGACACAGCAGTCATTCTAGGTGAAGAAAAATGAAAACTTCACGGTAGTTTAACTTTTCAGTTTGAAATAAGTCCCTTTGCAATGAAGCATTATTCCAGTTAGAAGTTTATTTTAAGAAGATAAATAGTACTTTTCAACAACCCGTATAGAACAGGAGTTTTTATATATGCTTTAAAAAGAATGCCAAGCTGTTGCCTTGGCTCTTGAGCTATTAAAGGCACAGTCTGTTTCTCATGAATGAAGTTTGGCTGAGATTCGAACTCTCTCCTAGTTTTGATCCATTCTATTTTGAAATGTAGCAATCTTATCTTCCCACTGCATTGTGCAAGCATTTTTCATTATGGGTTGGCAATGGCATCCAGTGGAGTACTTAGTGTCTTCCATTTGGAGGCAGCCAATTCCCCTCTTTTGATCCAAACCAGTTGTTAACTTTCTAAAGTATTTCCTTATAGAAAAAAAAAATAAAAGAGACATCCTTGAAACATTTCAGTGGAATCCTGGGGGAAACTAATTTATAGGGAAAAACAAATCAATAGGTGTGTAGGGTACAGAGGGGGAAAGGGTGTGCCTGTGTGTGTGTGTGTGCATTCGAGCTTTCAGATGTTTTCATCCAACTAATTTCAAGGGTTAAGAGCAAGATAGTGCGCTAAAGTGATTCCAGATGGGCCAATATTAATATCTTTCTTTTCCTGATGAATGAGAAGGTATGACCTAGTTAGAAAACTGCTAAAATTACAGGCGCCACAGAGGCTTCAGCTGGTGCCCTACCACAGAGATATTTATCCTTACCTCTGCAATTATAGTGCTGATGAGCTGCTCGAACCTGCTGAAGGAGGCGTTCCAGGGCCTCAGTGTGTCCCCTGTGCCGAGGTTCTCTTCCACTGCAGTCTTTCCAGTCTATTGAACAAAGGAAATAAACAGAAATGAAACACAAAGGTGCAGGAGAAGGTCTAAAAATATTTTCTTGCCTCTGGTCCTCCTTGGCTTTGGAGGAGTTTTACGTCTCGGCAGGCAGGAGGAGTTGTTTTCAACTCTGGAGTTGTAACTCGTACACCGAGTTTTCTTTGCCTTGTGCCAGCTGGGTAATTAATCATAATGATTATTAACAAAGAGCTCCTAAGCAGCTCTGAGAAGCTCCTGTAGTGCCTGACTAGACAACGGCTATTTCTCTTCGGTGCATGAATGGGCTCTGTTGCTGCAGCCAGAGCTGCTCTCAGCCTGTCCCGACACTCAGCCCCTCACTAAGATCACACCTCTGCTCCTTCTGCCTCTTTTTTTTCAGACACTGGGAGGCTTTAGACACTCGACTCCAGTTTATAGGAAACTGCAAAACAGGGAATGAACATCTTCCCCCACCCAGAGCTTTCTCTCTAGCCAGAGAAACATGTTCCCTGTAAAATCACTTCAGGAGATCTGCTCCTGGCCCGAAGGAACGCTGGCAGTGCCTGCCCTGGAGCCCTTGGGCTGCTCAGCACTGCACTCCTGAGGCAAAACCCTGCGGTTCCTGTCCCACAAACCTCCAACAGACTCTGTTTTCACTCCTTTGCTGCTAGTGACAGTCTCAATCTTGATTTTTAAAACCCAACTTATCACAAATAGGAAGAAAAAAACCTGTGTGTGTCAGAGGGGAGCTTTTTAATTCCAGACTTGGCTATTTTCATACTTTGATTATAAAGAGAAAAGAGTATTGCACTCGTTTCCTGACCCAAAGTAATGGTGAATCAAGGTATTAAGAGATCTGTCTGCACAGGAGACAGGCTTCCATCTCGCTGGCACAGAGGCCACGGACGTACTCACAGCCACCAACAGTTTGCTCACTCACTAAATATACAGATCTAGTTTCTGGTGCAAGTTTGGAGTCAAACATTCCTTCCAATGGGCTCACTATGCCAGGGATATAAATACCTATTTATTTACATTTAGTAGCAGCTAGAGTAAGCCCCTGAAAGGCTGGAAAGAGAAGACATTTGGTATCCCTGTAGCCTGTGGGCAGTGTGACAGCTGCAGAGGGGCTGTCCCCTGTCTTGTGGGCTATTGCAGAGATCCAGGGCCAGCTGCATTTATTGCTCTGTGTGGGGATAATGTCCTTGGATCTCCTGTGAGCAGCCAAGAGGGACCAACTGGAACTCACCAATCTCAAAGTGCTTTGGTGTCACCAAACTGGGATTTCTTATGATTTCTCTATCCCAGTGCTTTCCAAACTTTTTGAACCTCCAGATTGCTGACTACCTTAAACATGACATGGAAACCAGTTTCCTTCATTGTCCACCTCTCACCTGCTAATGAATGAGCCTAGAAATCTGCTATCATTTCACAGAGCAGCTGCACAACGTTGGCCACCACCTTCCAGGCTGCTCCTGTGTGTGGGGGAAACAGGACAGTGGCAAATGTTCACTGATACACAGACACATCTCCGAGGATGTCACAAACCTTTGATGCTCTAGGATGGATCAGCATTAGGCCCTGAAGCTTTTATTTCCCTTGCACATAGTTCTGGCTGCTTTTACAGACAACTCTGTAGAGTATTAATGTATTCACATTTCAATTTTAGCTTAGGGCCATATTTTGTTATGCAACACTGGTCTAATGTCAGATTGCTGCCTTCTTGCCAACCACAAATCTGCTAGTTTTCAAAACCAGTGGTGGAGGCAGTCACATGGGTAAAGAAGTTCTTGAAGTTACTCCAGTAACTGTAGTGGTAAATAACATCTTGTCTCTCTGATGCAAAATTCACATCATATAAAGCTGCAGACCTAAATGCAACCCGTTTTGCCAGGAGTGTCCCTTCTTTGGGGATGTTTAGCTGGATAACTTGCAGCTACTGCAATAGAGTCTGTCCCCCAGCTGATGTAAATCTGTGCTTTTTGGGGCCAGTCCTGGCTATAGTCAAGGTAATTGCACAGCACTAAATTGTTCAGTTGTCCCCGCAGGGACTTGTCCCGTGATTGTAGCACATTTTTGGTCTCAATCAGAGTGTTCCTTTAGCCTAATTCTGGTATTATTCTGTGGCAAACAGGAGCAAAATTGAAGCAAAATGAGCCAATGGCACTGCAAGAACCTTGTTTATCCAACCCTCTCCATTATGACTACTGAGAGTAGGTCCAGCTTGCTGTATTTTCTCACATTAGCATGCAAGGTTATTAAATTGCTACATTAGCCTAATAAACACTCGTGTTAATGCAATAAAAAGAAAAGTCTCACTTTACTGCATTAATCAATACAAGGGGAGCTGTAATACACCGAGCCAGTTTGGCAGGGAACACTGAGTCTGCAAAAGCAACTAACAATACAATGTGATTATAACAGATTAAAGATTACAAATGACAAATCACAGTCCTAATGGAGTCTGAGAAAACCTGTCAGAGGTTGAAAGGGGAAGAAAGGCTTTTGGACATTTCTGGAGCGTTTCAGTGCTTACAGGCTAGATCCTGTCAACATGTGTGTCCACACTGGAGTATTTGACATACAGGATGCTGGAAGAATGGTCCAGTGAATGGGAGCTGTAATGCTGCAAGGCAGAACACAAAATTACACGAGATACATGTAAGTGTTTTGTTTGCAGCAGCTCAGATTCAGGTTTTGATCCATTCCTGTACTGAAAAATGCAGTTCCAAATATCAGAACTCTGTTAAGAGAAGTAAAGGTCAAAATATTTCTCATTTTTTTAAAGTGTTAATGACTAGACAACAATGTTTTGTCGAAGGACTGGAGAAGAATAAAAGCTAGGACATAAATATACATATCACAGAAATATGTGATTATTTTGCTCATTTTTTGGGAGAGATTTATTTATTTCACTCCTAGAGGATGGGAAAATTATATCATGAACTCCAGGGTATTTGTCCTTTTGTATTCTTTGAAGAGGAAGAAGTTCTTACAAAGCAACATCACCAATCAAACCAGGAGGGCAGAGAAACTCAACCTACTTGAAGGAGAAGCATATTCAGGAGTAGATTTCCTTGGAGGTCCCCATCCTCTCATGTTGTAGGCTGAAACGTGGACATAATACCTCTGGCCCTGCAAATGGAAACAGCTGGAGTCAGAGCTATCACTGGATTCAAAATCTTGGCTTTAATAAGTGCAAAGCAGCCCCCTCACAAAGGTGTTTTATCTGAGAGACTTAAATAGATTTAGTAACTTAAATGCACCCTGGCAGATTGAAACAGCAAAGATTTGAGGGCAGATGATCTGCCCAGGGTTATCAGAACACACCAATTCCAGCTGACAAACCATATCTCTTCCAAATCTGAACTGGGAACTCTGACAATCAGACTTCACAGCAGGAACTCCCCTTTTCCCTCCTGTATTTAGCAGAGCCTCTCTACCAGCACAGCAATGGAAGAAGCTTCATTTGGCTGCCAATGAAATCAGTCAGACCTTTATCACTGATTTGGATGAATAAATCTAGGCCAGTGGAGAGCACTTCTGGAGGCTTAACTTTCAATTTAAATATGTTACATACTTGGGAGAGTATAGACAAGCACATGGTAAGCACTGATCTGAACATGTAGCTATGGAAGTGGCCGTGCAGGCTGGCTTGATTTTAACTGCAGTGCAATTACTCTGGTTGCTAGAAAATGAGAAACAGAGAGTAAATGCATATTGTGGCTCAGCTCCCTTCTGGATTGGCCCCTCTGGTGCTGTTTCTGGTGGGAATACTTGTATTTTGAGAGGCTTTGTTTTCATCAAGTATTTTGTGAATCAAAATTCATTTGTACAAATGGTACTGAAAGTGGGAAAAAGACTTTCAGACACATGACCAAAATGATTCTGCTTAAGAATCCATATCGGTATTCATCAATTTTCTGCATTGCTGACCCAGCTCTGATCGGTGTAAACCAGATAAACAAAGATAAATTAAAAAAAATTAAAATTATTTCAACCAACATGTGTCTTCCCTGAAAAGGAGAAGAGAAAGAGTTGTTATTTTAGGTATTGGTCATCAGAGTCAGGACTAGACCTCTCAAGATCTTTTGATCTGCACTAAGGTTATCCCATGATCCAGAAAACAGCAGCTTTCACTCCAGTCTTTTCCAATTTCCCCTATCAATGATAACTCATGGAATGGTTCATGCTGAACTGTCTATTCCTTTGTCACTTTTAGATTATGGATACCAGACATGTTGTGCTTAATCACTGGAATATGTTGCTCCAAGAAAGGCACTGCAGTGATTACCAAAGGGCAGGGATGCAAATTATCCATCTTTGTATCCCTGGGGCTGTCAAGGTCTGAAGAGTCCCCTGGCACTTACTGTTCTGAGGCCTGTGATGGAGCACCTCAAAGACTGAAGATTATCCATAATTATTTCACCAGCCAAAGGAGAAAAGTCTTCAGAACAGCTCCATTCCACTAGGAAACAAATGGCAGGAGAAAATCAAATCAGATACCAGTCCAAGTACTTGAGTCACTCACAGGTTAGCTTTTTCTCCTAGCAGTTTTCCAGTCCATGTGGATACTAAAAGTCATGTTTAACAGTAATGTTTAGCAAAGCTTTACACAGTAATTAAATTATATCTCTGCGTATGGGAGACGAAAGCAAAATATGGTTCAAAAGCTTTTTAGGAAAGAATGCTTAGAAATAGACTGCAATACAAATTACCTTCAGGCAACATTTGCCCTCATTTAAACGATTTCCTTTTAAAGAAAGAGAAGTAGTGGAAAATAGAAGGTAGAGGCCTTGGAGCTGTTAATGCCATTTGGCAGTTTATACACCCAAACCAACAAAAAGCACTGGTTTGCATTGGATCTGCATAGGCAGAGAATTCTTTTTGCTCCACAGGTCCACAAAACTTTCATCACCTCCCCTTGGCTAATTTGGATAGAAATATCCTCCTTGGACTAGACCTGACACTCGCTGTTGGTTTCAGTGGGTTCTGGCTCTGCTGTCCAGGCCTGATGTTCCTGTGGTCACTGAAATTACACAGCTCCACAAGGACCTATTAAGCTGTGTCCACTTTTGGAGGGAATTAAGAGGTGCTGGGCTGACAGATCCCTCCCATCTGCCCTGCAGCCTGAATTACAATGGGCACCTTCACCAGAGTGCTCCTGTCACTCCTATTCCTGCTTCAGGGCGTCTGGAATTAGTGGTCCTGCTGTCTGTGCTCTTCCTCAGGTCTTGCAAAAATTAATGTGCACATCAAACAGTGTCAGACCATGAGGAACTACTGGATGACTGGAAAAAAGAAAGAATATAGGCAAGTGGGGAACTGATGGCTGCAGGTAGAAAACCAGCCTTTTTTCTTTAATTATTCTTTATTAAATAGACAGATGCCATGATTAGAGGTAAGGTTGATCCTGGAGTGATACCTCTGGGATTTAGTGACTTGTACCTTCAGAGCCAAACTTCCAGGAAAACCCATCAAAACCATTGTGAAATGAATCTCTTGAATTATTCTACAGCAGGAATTGGGAGATCTCATTAATATCCTGGATTTACACCAAAGCAGAGAATTCAACACAAAGCTTTCCTTTTAAGATTTACAGAATAGTTCTTGGATACTCTATTTGCATATTCATTAGTACTGGAGTCAATAATTTAGAATAGATCAGAGGATATAGGTATTCTAATTTCAGCATGGGGAATTTTCATCTTCTGGCAGTGTCATACTGGTATTTTCATATTAAAAGAAAACTGTTTCAGAGAATTTTCTGCTCAGCATATACAACATTTAACTGCCAACACATTCTTTCCAAAATAGCCAAGTATCAATAGCACAACTCATTTCTCCCTTCTCCCCTAGTAGCTCCTGCTCTGTGATTGCAGTTTGTGAATGCCCAGCATGATCTGCAACATTTTTGTGTTTGCTGCAATGAAAGGAATATTGGTTTTGTCTATTGTCTTTCAGCTTATTTCACTGCATATTTCTTTAGTTTTCCCTGGGTTTTAAATAGCTAGTTGTTGCCACCTTTAGTGGCAGCTATCTCTGTACATTCATATGAAAATATAGAGACTGTTATGGTACCATACTGTAGGGTTTTGTTGACAACCTAATTATAGGAATACTTATAAGTAACACTGAACTTGATTACCTGTCAGAGTTTCCATTGTAAACCGTGATTTTCAAGGTTTCTAACTCCACTTGCATTAAATCACTGCAGACACTCTACACATGCTGCAAACTTGGACATGTTTTCTGTTTTCCAGAAGGAGAAACCAGAAGGAGAAACCCTATTCAAACTGCTGCACATGTTTTCAACAGCTTGGAGTCACCTCCCTCACCATTTTTCTTATCAAAGATTTGTGTTGGGCAAGACAGAGTCACTTGAGAGAGATTCTGCCAACGAATCCTACCTTCACTGGAATCCCCAGGCACACCTGAGTGTCCCACTCCATGTGAGGGGCAGTGGGAGGGTAAAACTTCAGGCAAGGGTGAAAGAAGTGGCTTTAAGCTGCTTCTGAGCTTCCCAAATTTTTACCTGTTCCATGGACTAGAGACTGCCCAAACACAAGCTGGTAGTTCAAGAGGAATATTTAAATTTGGGAGGTTTTCACAAATAAACATTGCAGCCCTGTTCTTGATGTGGGTCTGCTTCTCAACCCTTCCACTTGTATTAGGCATTTAGCAGAGTGCTCCAGTGTTTAGAGCTCCTGACCCACTGCCTGAGGAGGAGTTAACTCACCTGAACACCAGGATACTGGCACTGGGACTGCCAGCAGCATGGCAGGCTGTTCTCAGGAATAGCCCAGGACCACTCAGGTCAGAGAGAGCAGCTGAGCTTCCGAGGGGAGAACAGGCAGACTCAGTCCTTAAAGCCCCTGCTTGTCCTGCCCCAGGCTGGGGGTGCCACCCCTGTGGGTGCCCCTGGACCCCCCTCACCCAGCCCAGCCTTCCCTGCCTGCCCAGCTGTGCTTCTCATTACACAGCCAGGACTGCCAGCATTTTGCACTCACTTTATTTTAGCTTGCCCTGTGGTGGCTGAGACCCCTGGAATTGAAAACATAGGAATCTGATATTAGCCTGTGGATCAGGTTATGGTTATCACTATGATCGAGAACCCCCCCTTTTAAAGGATATTTACCTAACAAGATGGTGTCTTGAAGTTACTCAAAACTTAATTTTCAAATATATTTATTTAAAACGCTCACTTTTGGAAAAATACCCGTCCCTCAGTTTCAATAAAAATTTCCATAACTGAAAAATAAATATTTTTTCAACAGCTGTGTTGGAATAGTGCCTTCTTTTTCCCCTCATTTCAAAGTATATCTGTTGTAAAGAAACTCATAACAAATTCTGGAACTTTTTTGCTTATTTTTGATTTTAATAAACTTCCCCCCCCCCCACCATGACTTTTAATGATCCAAGTGAGAAGATGACATGATATAGCTTTAAAGAAATGCAAATCACCTGAAGTAATTTATCACTTAAGTTTGTATCTCCTGCTATGCATTGACAGATTTCAGCTTTCTGCCATAATGGCCATCTAAAAATAATACATAATATTCTGCTGTGCTCATTCGCTGGGTTATGAAGCTCTTAGAAGGATGTGGATACCAGTGCTCCTATTCCAGAGATGGGGAAATGAAGGAAGGAGAGGTAGAAAATCTTGTGGGCCCCAAAACAAAGGGCAAAATGCCATGACCTCTGTTCCATGTTTTAGGCCCCCCTGGCTCTGTGGGATATATGCAGATCTTCCTGCTATCAATACCAAGCCACACATAAACGGTCTTACCCTTGTGATCAACCTGGATCTGAAAATCAGATAATTCGTGCACAGCAACCCATCAGGAAGATTTAGCTACTTCTCTGACCTCTTTGTGGGAGTGCTGGGAGACAGCTCTGGCACTAAACAGGAGTTACCAACCGTCTGTGTCACGCTGAAGGACTTGGGACTTTAAGAGAGAACAAAAGGCTGCCTCACCTCAGCGTGTAAATGCTGAATATAAACACACTCGGGTATAGAAACCCGAGGATGAAGAGGGTCCTTTATAAGAGCCCAGGAACAGGAGCTGGTCTTGTAGACTGCCCCAACTGTGCTGTAAAGGACCTGAAAGCTGTTGGGTGAATTAAGGATGGAGCATGTTCCAGTCCTGTTCTGAACACCCCAAAGGGCTGCTTTGTTGTGAACGCTGAATGTCTTTGCTGTTGCGGCTTTCCATCTGACACTTCATGTTATGTCAGAGCAGGGGTTTTTTGTGTGTTTAATATATTGGTGACTATGTGTTTTAATGAAGGTGCCCTGTATTCCAGAGCTAGCAAATGCACGATGTGTTGCTGCGGTCGCCAAGATAAGTAGTAATTTTTAAATAAACAGCAGTATAAACAGTTACATAAAACTCATGTAAATTGCTGGCACATAATTTTAGACTGGCTTAAGTTATGTAACTTACTTGTGGCCAAGTTTTTTTTTTTTCTCTTTTTTTTTTTTTTTTTTTGTTTTTTAATACTCAATTCATGCAGTTGAAAATAAAGGGAGAAGTTTATTTTCACCTGTTGCTTCCCCACTCACTATCTTTCTGTTGTACTGAGCAGGTCATAAACAGCTTAACAGAGGGATGGACTGACAGACAAAAGGCAAAGGGAAGGCACAAAACACCTCCTGACCCTATTGTAGATTTATTCAGGAGAGCACCTTCTCCTGAGTCAAGTAAATAGCCCGAGCCACAGTAGAATTTGTCACTTCTCTTGATGTTTGTTTTTGCTTGCACTTAAATCACCCACTGAATTGCTGAGTAGATTAATTAGACTGGGGGACATGAGCTCTGTTGCTACATGTTGGGGTGTACAGAACAGTGTATGGAGCTGGGATTCTGGGTTTTATTCTTGCATTCTGACTTGCTGTGTGACCTTGGACAAAGAATGATGCCACTGTGGCTTTTAACACAGGCTACAGCAGCAAAGATTCTGGCTTCTTCCCCTCCTCCCCATGTCCAGGACCTGGGCTGAAGGGTAAGGTGATCTTGGCTTGTGTTTCCAAGGACCTCCAAACAAATAATTCTGTTGTTCATTAGCTGACTTTGAAATGTAAAACTGAAAGAGGGCACCACGAGAAACCTCTTCACACCAACTTTTTCTGCCTGCTGACCTTTAAGAAATAATTTTAATAGAGTACACTCATGATGTCTTAGCAGCTGGATTTAAGGACATTAAACACTGGCGTTTCTGTGACTAAAACCAGGCTGAAGGAACCTAAACAAATATTCAGAAGAACTGAACAAGTGAAGAGAATTGAGCAGCAGTGAAGAGCAGGAATCTGTCGGTGCAGATCAGCAGCTCAGATGGAGAACATTGCAGTATTTGGTCAGCTCCTCCTTGGTGCCTTCAACTGTTCTTTCCAGCTGATTTAAGAAAGGAGCTCAGTTTTTTCAGATTTGAGTTCAGGCTCTGTTCATGCCTCTCTCACGTTTGGAAATCCTCCAAAGAATGACAGGAGAAAGGCAAGTCATCCCAAGGAGTACTGACAGGGATCCCAGCACAATGCTTCCATTAGTTAAAAAACAAATGCTTGGCACTGAGGAGTCTGTGCAAACACAGACATTAAAACAGAGTAGTCATGGCCTGGGACTAGGATTTCTAGGTACTGTTTAAATTAAAACCTAAGCTTCTGACTGCTCTCAGTACTGGTGTTCATTATTTTGTATCTTACCTATTATTTCAGATATTCCTGTACACTTATTCAAGGCTCTTCGTACTGGGCCAGTAGGAGCATCAGTAAGGCTGAAAAGGAGTAAAAAAAGATGCAGACAAACAGCTCTGTGCCCACCTGAGGTAAACAAAGCACTGCTGGGGTGTAGTGGGAAAGAGCTCCGGGTGAGTTTAAGGGCCTCTCATCAGAACAACAGTCAGAGCAGTGCCAGGCAGAGCACCAAGAAAAGCATTCCTGGACTCTTCCTAGAGAGCACATCTTCATTTGAAACTTCCATGGCTATAAATCATCATGAGACTTGTTTCAGATATATATATATTTTTTTTTTTTTTTTAGTAATCAAATACTTTATTTGCAGTGAATCTTCTTCCCAACAGCTGTGGGCTCCTTTAGGTTTTATGCCTGCTAATAATAACCCCTGATGTTAAATAACCTTTCTTGTGGCCCTGTTTCTGGATGTTCCTTTGACCTGGGCCAGAACACTCTATTTTATGTCTTGACGTTTATGGGAACCATTCTGACAGCAGGCTGGGTGCCAAAGACACATCTTTGCTTGATCACAGTTTCACTGGTTCATCTTATAGCAAATCTACATTATATAAATGATTTATAAGATACTATTTTTATTGCTTTTTAATAAAATTCTCACCAAGAGAAAAGTAAAAAGAATTATTGACCCTTTTTTTTTCCCCTCAAGTACTTGATTAGAGTTTTCTAAATCCTAGCAATTCTTTATCTGTTTGCAATAAGGTCAGCTATTCCAGTGCAAAAAGAAGGAACTTCTTTTCCTCTCTGTTAGTGAAAATGTCATTTATTCCTGACATTTTATAAATAACTAAGAAAATGTGCCATGTGGGTGCACATTGCCTTCCAGTGTGGGCCAGTGGTTAAAAAGCTACAATGGATTATCATAACAGCCAAGATTTGTTTCTCAGCCCTGCAATGACAAACATATCCCACTCTGGCTGTGGAGAGGAAAGTGGGAGAAAATATGTTTTAGAAGAGGGATTGGAGAATAAATGGGGTTCTTATGCAAAGGCTTCACATCCTAGAAAAGCTTGGCTTGGATTCTGCGAATTTCCCCTCCCAGTGGGTGCATTTGACTCCTGTAATCTGTGCAGCCAAAGCCAGTGGGGAAGTTTCTGGACCTAAGGGCTGCTTGTTTGTGAGAGGCACGCATGGGTTAGGCCCAGCTTCTTCCCAAAACATGACATTAAAATCTAATTAATAAGGAGCAGTTGGGAAAATGCAAACAAAAAAAGTAATCTATCACAGTGTAGGAGGCAAAGCAGAGCAGTGCAGAGCGTGGTGAGCAGAGGAAGGAAATACAGACACTAATTCAAGTAATCTGTGTAATGGGATTCCACTCCTTTTCCTCTGGTTCTCCTGTGATATAAAGAGGGACTTTGCTGCATGGATGTTAATTAATCATATTTAAGGCTTTTATTTCTTTATAAGCTAATCCCCCCAGTAACTTAAAGAGCTTTCGCCTTTCCCTAGCAATGCAGCCAGGTGTTGCAGGCAAAACAATCCTGATTTGGGGATCTTTTACTTGATTTAGTTTATTGCCAATTAATATCAAACTTCTAATCATTCATTCAGAGCGAGAAGAAAGAAAACATAATTAAACAAACATTCAAGTGAACACCTTTCCACCACCTTTCCCAGGCTAAAGTGAAGCCAAACACCTCTCCTCCTCCTTTTCTGCTCTCAACCTCCCGTCTCCACATTGGGGTTACACTCAGTGATGGGGTTTTCCATCACATTTAGATGTAGCCAGGCCAGTTGTGACCTGCACCTGCCATCTCCTGCCCTCCTCCCACCCCGTGGCTACCAAAAGCTGCCACGTATGCCCAGCACTCAGTGGGGAGCCAAGAGGGTGCTCAGGCGTGAGCTGAGAGGGAGCTCGTGTGTGAACCAGCTGGGGGCTCATTAGGGGATTAAATGGGTGCTCTTGCACAAGCTGATGGGCTGGTCGTGCATGAACTCACTGGGCACTCGTGCAGGAAAGCAAGAAACCCTGCAGTTTATGCTCAGTACACGAGGTAGGAGCTTGCAGCAGATCCAAAGGCCCGATTCCAAACTTACGTTCATGTGTCAGTTCTGTGGGTCAGATCTAATTACTACAACAGTATCAGGGTCTGGAGGCAAAATGACTAAGATTTAGACACTTTATGCTTGTAAATGGTCCAGAAAAGTCCATGATGGACCAGAGAAGACTTAAGACGGAGCAGTGAGCAGGGAAACTTTGCCTCAAACCCTTTGAAGAGTTTCTGGTTTTGTTGAAGTTTTCAGTGAGGAAACATTCCCAAATCCATGACTCAAAAGATCTGCTAAATCAGGAACCTCCCTCAGGACAGAAGCTGAAGGTCTGGAGTCCCAGTCCTGCCATGGACCATAAGGAATTCCTCTCCCTTATGCCATACCTATGGACTGGGAGCTGGAACACTCAGCCCTGTGCAAACCATTCTAAAAAATACTTATTAATTTTGATAAGTCAAAGCAAATGTAAAAGGCAAAGCAATGTCTAAAATTTAACAACATCATGATATGAGCCTTTTTCCTTAGACACCAAGGCAGACAAAAGCAGAGCCTGTATGTCTGGGTTTTCTCAGGGCCATTCATCTTGAGCTGCTGTTCAAAATCCTTATAAAGCACAAAGCAGGAGGAAAGAATGATTCAACTGAGTAACCAGTGTCTGATAAAGTACATTAGTTAATTACACCATCATTTAATATGTGATCTGTGTCCAAAGGTGATTTTCAATATGTAGCAAACTTAAAAAGTAGGCGTTTTTAAATTTTATGTTAAGTCCAGCACATACTACAGACATTGAGAGGAGCTAGAAATAGAAAGGTTTGTTTTAACTTTTAAACATTTCTGTACTTGCTAGGCATAAAAATAGAAGTCAAATTGCACAGTCCTGTTAGCTACCAAAATGTAACGTGCAAATAAAGTACCCAGGAGACCTAATAAAATGCCATAAATGAACTACTGTAAAAAATATCAGACCACACCTATTCAGCAGGATAAATCCAAATGTCTTACAAAGAAATGTATTCTCTTCTCTTTTTATGGAGCAAGAACTGTTTGGAGGAAAGAAAGAATGAGTTTCAAAATATACAAAGAAACTTTGAATAATAAGTGAAAAGGGTTTCAAGATCAAGTTGAGTGCAGAATGATGCTCAGTTCCACCACAGACTGGAACAGGATCAAGCAGTGACACAGCATCTACTTAGAGACTCACAGAAAAAACAAGCACCATGTTTTCCAAACACGAAATGTCAGCTTTTGATGGATAAATCAAATGCATAATTACGAAACACATGGTATGTGCTGTTTCTGGGGGCTCACAGGGACAAGCAGAAGCCCATGCAAAATGATGGGATTATTTGGTTGTGAAAGAATAAAACATGCAGAATCACACAGAATCTGTAGATAGTTTTTGGAAAATCTGTGAGGTTTTCACACTGAAATTTTCAATGGAAATTTTCCATTTACACGGTGAGAAATCAACTGAGAATCTCAAATACAGGTTTGTTTTGAGCTACAGAGCAGAGCTCAGACAGGCCCAGACTGCTCAGGCTCCCTCAGCCCTGGTCACAGGTGCTGATCCTGAGTTCTTTAGCTGAGAATTCCACTGACAACTCCAAATTGCACCAGCCTGTTCTGCACTTTAACCAACCCATTTCATGCAGTGAGAGCAACATCCTTGGGATACTGCATATCTAGCCAGGACTGAATTTAAAGACAATTTAAATTATTCTCCTGCAAAAAAAAATAAAAATCTGAAACGAACCAGAAATTGCCCTGGAAGAATGGAGGCAGGGAATGACCTTTTCTCAAAATTTAAGCAAGACATAACTCCTTCTTTCCTGATCTAAGCCAGTGTCATATTTTTTTTTAAGAGCTACACTGACTGAAAATAAAAAATCTTTTCTCCATCCAAAAGCAATCCTAGAGGGAAGCTGGGCAGTCTTGACAAACATGAAATATTCTGCTAAAATACCAAACTAAACAAAAAGGTAACAAGGGCTAAAGAGGCCTAGACAGCTTAGCATCATTATCTGGAAAAAACCTTGGCATCCAAGTCCACAGCTACATCCAAACAGAGAGCAGATTAGCTCTGTTTGCTACATCAAACATGTCTCTCTTCCTCTCTCTTCAAACATAAATAGTTCCAGGCTCTTAAATAAATTAGCTCAACTTGGGTTATACAAGCTGTTTCATTTTTTTTTCTCCAAAAGGGAATATAGATGTTTGTTTAAAAATTGTAAATAAAATATAAACAGAGACTTTTTCCATTGCACAGTGATCCTTTCCAGTAGGTAATAATCAGCACTATGTCCATTTTTCTCCCTTATCTTATACTTTGGGATCACAGCATTATCATGAGTACTTCTGATGGAAAATGGATGAAAAAAATTATGCAATAAGAGGAGGTTTATCCGTACTTATTCACCATAAGAGCAAAATAATAACCATGTTTAAAATGCACAGAGAATAAGCGCAATGAAATGGCTTAAAATTAGTTATAATTTTGTTCTCCAAAGAAAAAGGTGCCTCTTTGTGAGGCTCTGTTGTGTGGAACATGTGAAGGAACAGGAAGGCTGATGAGTGAAAGACAACAGTTCTTAAAAGCCCTACAAGCACTTGCCACTGGGCTGGAGTGGGGCTGTTCCCAGGAGTGGAGTGGTGTCTGTCTGGATTGTGCTGCAGGGGGTTTTTTTTCTTCATGGAGCTAATTCTGGTGGTGCAGCTCTGGGATAACAACAGCTCCTGCAGTAACCATGTGAGGTGGAAACAGAAAGCTCGCAGAAAGCTTCAAACTGGGGCAAAGTTCTGTGTGTGTTGGACGTTTTGGTTGTGTTTTCAAAGATGTAAAACCAAAGCGGGTCGTAAGTACCTCCACGATGGGATGTGGAGTTTGGCTCTGGGGCACAATTAGCCAAGGGCAGGGGTTTTTCTTCTCAGTGTCACAAGTGATGCTTCACATCCTTTCTAAAACTGGCTGGGCTGAGGCGTCCCTGGCTTTGAGTCCTTCTCCAGCACGGAGCAGATTATTACTGTTATTATTGATTTATGTCGGGCCTGTCTGCTTCCAGCCTCAAAACACTTTACTAAGTTACAATATACTTAGGAATCATTTCACATCAGCCACCACCACGCTGGAGCTTTCTCCTGAGGGAAGCTGAAGGGAGCCATTAGGATGGTGCCTGCAACATTAAACAACAATCCAGGAGAGGAAGTAAAGAATATTCTGGCTCCTTAAAGCAATGGCTGAGCAGAATGCAGTCACTGAGCTGCCATCCAGCTGGGACACCAAAGTCAATACCCATTCACCGTGTGTGGTTAAAATTAAATCTCCTAATGAAGTGAGATGGTTTTAGTGGTTAGAGAGTGAGTGCAAAGTGTTATTCTCCTGTATTATTATTTGTAAGTTATACAGCTAACAAGGGAAAAGATCACACACAGGAAAACAGCAGACAGTTAGATAACGTTCCAAGCCCAGTTTCTAAACGACATTTGGGCAAATACAGCTTTGGAAAAAAGATATAAAAAAAAAAAAAAAAAGATGACGCAGAAAAAAAAATTGGAATTGGCAGTTTCTCACTGTTTTCAGGGAACTAAACTAAACTGAACAAAATTAATGTCAGTTTTTATCCCCTATAGTTCAGGTCCAGAGAAAAGAACATTATTAGCTTCTGTTAATGAGCAGGTATTCCCTAAACGCTGCTGCAAATGCTCTTGAATCTTAATTTGCTTAGAAGAAGAAATGGGAGAGTATTGAGAGGAAAAAACTCTTTAAAAGCCCTTTTTTTTTTTTTTTTTTCTTTTCCCCTGAATTAGAAAAATGCTTCGATGGTTTTCTGGGCAGGAGGTTTATATATCTGACTAAAAAGATCCTCACACAATGTTATCAAGCTCTCCTTTCAGGGCTAGAAATTGTGAGCTGGTTCTAATCATTCTTGCAAGTGATCATTTGAAAGGTTCATTTTATGACCCCTCAAACTAAGCACAAAGAATCTCACTCCATAATGTAATAAACAATTCCACAACCAGTGCTTAATTAATTCCCGAAAGTCACCAAAAGGAGCTATTAATGATCTTTCCTTTTTATCTAACCATAAATATGCGAGTCTCCTGGGATAATGGATTTAAGAGTAACGTTCTGGCAAGACTAACTGTCAACCTGATAAAGCATAAAATGATCACCACTGAGGCTAATTCAAAATGCAAGGCAGTGCTACCTGGTCTGATTAGAAAGTTAGGTCAAGTTGGATTAAATTTCTCTGAGTGTGGTGCTGACCAAAAAGAGGTCAGCACTGACATGGCACAGAGCAGACTCAACTCAAATGAATAAACAGGAGAAAAATACTACAAGCCTTAGACAAGGATTTTTAAAAATGATCTCTATTTGGAAATTTGCTTTCCTGTGAAAACATCAACGATCATTATAAACGGAGGGTGGGCAACATTTCAAGGTTGTTTACAATACATGTGTTACAAAAAGCAGACTGGTATTTTCAGGAGAACTTCGGTGTTTTAGGAGCCCAGCTATTGTTTTCACAAGTAAATCAGGCAGTAGGAAGCCCTTAAATGAAATTTAGTTTCCTGGCAACCCAAGCCATTGCTGAAAATTAGATTTAGGCTTCTAAAGGGCTTTGATGTTTTTGAAAATCACACTTCCTGCAGCACTGCCCAGCTGACTGGGTGTAATACAGTAATTTACCTTCCACTGAAGAACAGAATCACTTTGATGGCTTCAGTGGTGTCTGGGTGGTTGTGTTTGTTTCATAGAAAATCATTTTGCTGGGCATAGCCAGGGGTGACTGGAATCTCTGACCAGAAGCAGGAGGAGAAAAAAAGAGAATATGCCTTTTCCAAGGTAAGTCCTTTGGGTGCTTCGTGCTTGATGCCAGTGGAGCCTCTGCACTGGCATTTCCCACCTTTGGAAGAGCTCCATGAGCTTTTGGACCTCGATGCACTGGGTCTTTCTGAATCTCTCCCGCTGAAACAATCCCTGTGACAACCCCCCATGGAAAAAGGGAACAGACTCCCCCATCACACAGCCAGGAGGGTTCTTGCTGTGGCTGTGGAGATCTAAGGTTCAAGTACCTCTGAAATGGGTTTTTCACGAGTAATACAAAGAAACAAACACAACAGGAAGCATTAAGAGAGGAACGGGGGGAAATAACTTTCAGGACTTTGAGGGTCCCCACTCCTGACTCCCCTGGGCAGGGCAAAGGAGGCCTCAGATCCTCAGCCCCTTGACCTGGGCTCCCACTTGGAAGATGGAGGCTGTGGTTTGCTGTGCTTAGCACTGAAGAACTCACTGTTCCAAACACTGGAGAGAACCTGGAAGTTCCTTTAAACAGGAAATTTTAAAATTTCTCATTTTTCGTTCGAATCTTCAATGAGACTTTTTTTTTTTTTTTTCCTTAATGTTGGAATTTCCTGTGGAACAGAAATTCTGTTTTAAAACCATTTCTATTCAACAGGGCTATTCAGATGGAAGCATTTTCTTATTCATTCCACTTTGCAACTAACTGGTGCCACCCCAAATGTATTGCTCTTCCAAGAATGATGTGGCAGCCCTGGAATAGCTAATTAGCTGGGCTGTATGAAGCCTCTGCCAAAAGTTTCAGCTTCCAGAGGCATTCCTTTAAGGAATGGTGGTGTGGGTTTGGCTTTTGCAAGGATACACATGGTTTCAGGAGCCCACAGGCACCAAAAGTTAGTTTGTGTTTTGTAACTGCTCATCTCAACCCAGTCATTGAGCTGATGTCCCAACCACAGTGAGTCAAGCAAACTCCTTCAAAGCACTCCTGGAGAAAGCTTTTGGTAATTTTTTTTATTTTTTTTTTTTAGACAAAAATCTTGTCTTTGGGGAATCTTGTAAGAAAATTCCACTTCTCTGGCTATTTACTGGGAAAATAAATTCGAGCATTACTTGCATCATAATATAATCCCTTGTAGATAAATACCTTTGTCACTTAACCCTCCAATTTTTGTACATTGTGAAGGCAAATGAAAGATGTCTAAATCCAGTACCTTTATACTTGGTCACCACAGCTGAGTTGGCACTCAGAGGTTCTTGGAAGGTGACAGTGAGTGATGTACTGCTTGTTACCATGAGACAGACATTGGTTGGCGCCTCAGGGGCTCCTGGGAGAGAAGAGAAAACATCAGCTCTTCAGCACAACAAATCCTATTCAAACAATGTTTCTGAGTCTTCAAAGAACCCCCTGAAAATCACCCTGCAATTGTGAGCTTCGGGTTGTAGGTGTTTGTGTTCTCTGCCTTTTGAGCATTTTAATTAGTGCCCCTGGTAACAATATCCTGCAGACACCATTTGTTTCTATCATGGGTTTTTTGGCTCCTTTCAGTTAAAAATATCTTCCTGCATATATGTAACCCAATAAAACAGATGCATGCTAATTATGTCAATGAAAAACCCCTATAAATCTCTTGGGGTGGATAGGAGGAGAGAGAAAGGACAAAACCACAAAGAGCTAATTAAACCTTTATGGTTTCACTAACAAACTCAAATTTATCAAATAGCAGAAAACATTTTTACATTATTGTGATTCAAAAATTGCAAATTCCACAAATGTTTCCATGTAATAGTTCCAAAATACTGTTGTCAATTGAGGCCTAACATTTTGGTTTAGAAAAAAAGAAAACAAAGCTTAATTCACAGAATATCAATCAGACTCAATTCAGAAATCAAGCACACAATGTCATGACTTACTGCTGGGATCGATTTAAAAAATCAGTATATTAACTTTCACTACTGCTGCATTTCCTGTATTTAGTATCTAATAGAAGGAGCACTACATCTGTCTTGAAGAAGTAACCTTAGAATACAATAAATTTGGGGAAATTGTTTGTAAGTACATTTATATAAAGATGGTTGTAAAAATGTTAATGGCAATGATTGTATTTCATCAAATAGGATACAGCTAAAAGATCTCCATGTGAAACAATTCAGTCCTGTTTACTCCTTCTCATGGGCCCAAATTCCCATTTGCTTTGGGTACACTCTCATTTGTATGACTGCTTAAAGTGATTCAGTTTGTGACTGTGCTGATGAAATGGATGCCAAGTGGTGACCAAAATTAAGGTTAAATTTTCGCAATGTTTGTACGCAAAATGAAATTTCACTGTTTGACCAAATGTTTAGAACAATTCTGTTCCCAAACAGAAAAAGTTTTTGTGAAAAATAATCATATTACAGCAGAGAAAAGGACAACATCCCCATCCCTCTTCCTGCCTGTTCACGTGTGCTTTTATGGTCATCTGGCTTTAAACTCTGAACACGTTAAATGAGATCCGGGGGTAAATGTGAAGAGAACTAAGCAGGACAGAGTCATTACGCCCCAAACCGGGAGTCTGGAGGCCTCATCAGTTTATGCAGCCCACTCATGAGGAGATGAGTGCTTGTTGCCCTCAGATATTTGCTCCTTCATCGTCCTGACATCAATTCCCTTCCCACTCTTGGAAAGGCCTTTTCGTGTTACACCTCAGTTTTCCTGCCCTGACATTCACAGTGCTGGGAGGGTCAGTCAGTGAGAGACCTTTGGGAGGGTCAGTCAGTGAGACCATCTTTGTAAGGGTCAGTCAGTGAGAGACCTTTGGGAAGGTCAATCAGTGAGAGCATCTTTGTAAGGGTCAGTCAGTGAGAGCACCTTTGTGAGGGTCAGTCAGTGAGAGCACCTTTGTAAGGGTCAGTCAGTGAGAACACCTTTGGGAGGGTCAGTCAGTGAGAGCACCTTTGGGAGGGTCAGTCAGTGAGAGACTGTTGGGAAGGTCAATCAGTGAGAGCGTCTTTGGGAGGGTCAATCAGTGAGACCATCTTTGGGAGGGTCAATCAGTGAGAGCATCTTTGGGAGGGTCAATCAGTGAGACCATCTTTGGGAGGGTCAGTCAGTGAGAGCAGCTTTGGGAGGGTCAGTCAGTGAGAGCAGCTTTGCAGGGTGTTCTCAGCTGGGGGGTTTACGTGCAGAATTTTGGCCCCCTCTCTCACTCACGGGCGTGTTCGTAGCCGGCCTTCATGCGCTGGTACAGCCTCGACCTCCCCTCCCAGGCCTTCAGCTGCTTCTCCCTCTCCGTGCTGTCGGTGCCCAGCCCTTCGTTGCCCACCTGTGCAGACAGCTCAGTCACTCTCTGCTGGGCCTCCTGCACCAACGTGCTCAGGTGCACCGACCTGCTCTCCATGTCAACAACTGCCAAGAAAAGGGGGGGGAGAAATGAGTGTTTTCATGGTGGTGACAAAATTCTGCAAAGCGCATATAAGGTCAAATCCTTGAACGCTCTGCTTTCCGGTAGTTATCTTGTCATCAAGTGGATTAGAGCCAATTTATACCACTTAAAGATCTGGCCACTTAAGTGGGATTAGCAACATGAATAAATTTAGCACTTTTTTTTTTTTTTTTTTTTTCTGCTGGTATTTTCTCATATGCTTAAAAATGTCTTAATTAGAGTGAAGTTGCATATGTGTTTTGAGTTGGTGGGATATGAGAACCAAACTGAAATAATAACCTTTCTCTCTCCAACCCCTACATTGCCATAGTATCGTAAGCTTTCACAAAAAAAACCCCAAACAACTAATTATAAATACATACAATGTATAAACCTCTACAAGCAAAGAGAGATCTAATTGACAAAATTAAGGCCTGAGGGCCATGGTTGGTAGAGAATGGATCCCTTTCCAGGTTTTCCTTGTGCCACTTTTGCCCAGTCCTCTGAACAGGCAGAGAGCAGCTTGAGACATGGAGATTTTTTTTCCTCCAGTGCTCAGGATAATTTTAATTTGATGTTTAGCAGTTTAGATTGCCTGTGTGAACTACTGTGGGCTACATAAAGGTGAAAATGAAGATCACATAGGTTACAAGCTAGAATAGGATTGATTTTAGCCCTAGTCCAGATTCTAAAGCCTCCCTGATTATACAGTGAAATGTGGTGAATCAAGTAGTATTTTCAGAATTGCTCTTAGCCTAAAATTGTTTGAACGATTTGCAGTTTGGAAAATAGGACTTGTAATGTTGTTTAATCTCAAAAGAAATGCAAGTACTGATTGGATGCTCAATATGCAGGAGATTGTGTACAGGAGAAGGAACACTGAAATCACAGAAAATAACCAGTCTCTGGTGTTTTTGCAGAAGAGGTCTGAGATAGTCTTAATTTAAAAGGCCTCTGTTTACCAAAACCAGTGCCCTACCACATGCAGCTTCTCTTTGCAATGTGGGGGCTTGCTATGGAGGGACAGATCTTGTTTCCCCAAGGATTTCACAGGAACAGCAGGAATCTTGCCCAGCCTGCACTGAGCACAGACTTGCACAAGCCAGATGTTTCTGAAAACATCAAATTGTACCAGATAAAGCACCGAGGCTCTGACAGGTTTTTGACATCAAAACACCACAGGAGCGAATATGTCTGCAGATACAAATGTGCTGTTTCCAAACTGGGATCACATGGGACAAATCAGATTGGAAAGGACCTCCTCTAGTCCAACCATCTTATTCAAAATAGGCTCAGCCAAGAGGTCAGACCAAGTTACTGAAGGCATTATCCAATCTGCTCTTGAAAACTTTCCAGGATGGATGAAGGCTTTACATCAGCTCTAGGCAACCTGTTCCACTGCTTCGCTGTCCTTGTGGTGAAAAGAGTGTTTGTTTTATCCTATCTGAGCTTCTTATTTTAACTTTTCCCTCTGTCTCTCATAATTGACAGTCAAAGTTTAGCAGAGTCTGAGAATAACCTTATGGGCTGCTGTGAAAACTGCCCTGGCATCTCTAAAGCCACAGGAGGAGAGCAGAGAATTACTCGACACCTCTGACATCCAAAGGGCTGTTTTTGAAGAATGTTTGTCTCTAAGACTTTGCTTTCAGAAGCTGGCTTGCAGCCACCCTTCTTAAGTTAGACCATTCTTCATATGGACATCAGGGACATATGGCCAGGCTTGCTGGAATCTGCTGCTCTCCTCAGAACTGCTTGTTTACTGGGAGGCCAAAGGTGATAGGATTTCCTGGATCCCTGCCTACAATAAGTGTGCAACCCATCTGACAGCACAAAGGGACCAGGGAAGGAGATTTTATGTGCCAGAACTTCAGGTGATTCAGAATTGGCATTGGCTCAAGTTCTCACCAAGGATCTGGCTCTATCTGTTTAATGAAGATTCACATTCACATTTGTCAGGTCTTGGAAACGTGTCCAATCAGCCAGTGGGGATTTTAATCTTATTTTTTATTTGGATTCACATGAACAAGCCAAACCATGAGTATATGATGAATAAGAGTAACTGAAAAGATAACACAGTGGACTTTGCCTCCTCCCCAACCAAATTAGTATTTTAAATGCTGTACTCTCTGACTTTAGTTACTCTGTGTTTAAAAGATGTTGGGTTCCTGTTAAGATTTATACAATCTGAGCTCCATGTGGAGATGAAGATCACAGTTTTACTTTCTATTGCTTTATCTGCTGCTGTTCCTGTTCCAGGCAGAAATCCAAGGGCTACAGATGGAAGTTATCTGTCCTTCAGATCCTCTTTTCTACAGCATTAGGTTGGGGGCTATAATGAGATTTCAGCTGGATCACTACACCTAATATAGTGGCAGAGCACGAGTTTTCTCCGCAGGAAGCACTTGGAATGGGGAATTCCTCTTATCTTGCAGCCTCCCAGCTCTGTGCATCTGTCCTGTACAGTTCTAATCAGATCAAGAGGTGCTTGTGTGCAGTCCCAAAATTGGGTGGGTCAGGATTTTACCCTCCCATTCAGCTCAGCTGCCCACACAGAGAAAGGGAAATGCTCCTGCTGGGTGCTGGGTCATGTTCTCGCAGCCCTGAGCTGGTACAAACAGAGCAGATTTGGTTTAACAGGCTTGGTTAAGTACAGAAAGCAGATACAAAGTGACTGGTATCACTTCCACAGGAATGAAGCCACGTACAAAGGTGCTGTGAACCCTTGTTTTGAGGGCTGAAAATAACCTTTTGCATTTTGCTCTCAGGTAGCAACTGCAAACCCTCCAGGTAAGAAACCCAAACCAAACAATCGTTTGCTTTTTATTGAGAATGCTTCATCCATTATTTCAATCAGAGAAACTGAAAAATCAAGATAAGTGAAGTGGAAATTTGGTGGGTATATTTTGAAATGGAAATGAGGTGGTTATATATTCATATTCTCTGTGTTCATAGGCATGTTTGCATTAATTACAGGAAATGAATACTAATTTATGATTGCCCCTGCTCGCCATCAGACTGCATTTATTTACAGATGAGGTCAATGAAAAATTAGTTTAGTCTTTTTTACTGCTGTTTAGAACACTCAAGACTGTGTTTTCCTCTAGATTTGTCATGGTTAATGAATGTTGCTTCAGCAGTCAATCATGTACTCTAAATGCTGTCACACTTTTTTTTAAAGCCTCAGTCATGAACCATGACAGAAAAATAAACAAATAAATATAAAACTAAAAAACTCTTTTCACTGAGCAGCTACACTATGCAAAAATCTCCAGGGAAGGTTAAAGGAGGCCAGAATAAATGATAATATAAGTGCTGTGGATATAGAAAAGCAATAAAGGTGTACCAACACTGAGGGTCTGGCAAAAAAACTCAACATGCACATGCACACACACTCTGCAGTGAAAAAACTGGCAATGTTAGTAGCCTCAAGGTGCAATTTCCTGGAGCACTGAGATTGACATGCCAGCACTAAATGTTGTTAATTTAACTAACTTCAAATTAATGGCAGAGTCTGCAGTGGCCGAACCCCTCAAACACAGTCTCATTATGGCCTTGCTGGGAATGTCCTAAATATAGGCATTGACAGTTTCAAACAAATTCTCATACATCGGGGTATTTTTAGACCCAAGGAAGGCGTCAGAGTTTGTGTCATGGTATAGGGTTGATTAATTGGGTTGGTAAGTCCCCCTCCAGCCCGCAGATTGTGCATAAAAGGGCCCACGGAGGAACACAAAGGAGTTTTATAACTACAATATGTAGTTATGAGCAGTTATTGGTGTTCCAGTGAAGTGAGAAGGTTTGGTTTGTGTTCTGGTTCTCTCTGGTTCGGTAGAACTTTGAGATTTTCATTTAAGTGGGATTTTAGGCCGTTTGAAGGCCAGGAATGAGGAATCTTTGGGTAATGGAAATGATAGATTCTGTCTCCTGAAGGCAGCATAGCCAAAATCAAAAGGATAATCAAAATAAACCAAAGTCTAGACAACCCATCATCCTTTCATTTTTGATAACCAACTCTGCATTTCAGGCCGTGATCTTTGGATCACTCAGTGAACAGACCCTGTTTCTGTGGTTTTTAAGATTTTTTTCTCAGTATTGGTATTAACTCAGCTGCCCAGTGTTAATCACATTAGAAACTCAGCCTGATTCATCACTTGGTGTATTTGAGATAGAGAACAAAAATATCTCCTGAGCATGCATTCAACAAGCAGATATTGCTGCAAACATCCCCCAGCACTGTGGTACTGTGCTGTTATAATCATCCTTATCATAAAACCAGGCAATTTTGGTGTGTCATGTAATTACTTTCCCCAAACCACGGCAAACTTGATCTCTCACAGGCAATTATCTAAGTCAATTTGTGCTCTTTACTTACAGTGTGGGCTTTCCTTTGCCCCAACATGCAGGAGGGTCTTAGCAATGGGGACATTATTTGTCAAAATGGCAATGTCCAGAGGAGTTAGTCCCTCACTGTTTGGCGTGTTCAGGTCCAGTTCCTCCAGTGTGTATTGATAAAGAAGAATCTGAACAGCATCCAGATCCTGCTGTTCCACGGCCTCAAACATTGCTTCATTGCACTGGAAATTCTGTGTATCAATGAGAACAGAGATTCAGTAAAACTTTTCAACTGTTAGTGCCTTAAAAATAAATGGAAAAGATTTGTCTTTCGTGAGATTGCTCTAAAATATTGATCCTCCAGCCCCAACGTAGGTTCAGCTAGAAGAAGGGCAATTGTTTGCAGCAGAATTGGGCTTGGTCTGCTTGAACTTCCTTCAGGTCTATGGGAAGATTCAAGTGAGGTTCAAACTCATATGAAACAAACCCATGCTTGTGTAGACATCTGTCCTGTAATCAAATTAGATCAGCAACATTATATGTTTTCAGTGTGAAACGGGGTGCTACACTATGATTTTGGCAGAGTCTTGGACCACTGAGTTTTCAAACTCAAAATTTAAAGTAAAAATCTACCAACTCAGGTGATCAAAATCCACATCAAACAAGCTATTCTGGAGGGAAACCTTCCCACTTCCAGTGTGAGCCAGGAACAGGCATTGACCATTTTCCCACTTCAGTCATTTGGAGGTGTTCATATTCTGGTGTTTAAGTTGTAACTAGAAGAAGCTTTGAAATGCATAAAAGGATGTAGAAAGGGGACTGAAAAAATGGAGTGCCCCTCAAGCAGGGAGAACCACTGAACCTTCTCCTTAGCAACATCAAGGAGATAGAAGAATGGTATAACACAAAGACACCTATTGTTCCTTAATTGAGCTGGGGAGAAGCAGGTGCAGGAGAGTAGCATGGCCTGCAGGTTTGTGTTATGAGAACATCCTTCTGGAGCTACAGTAATGACCTGTTATTTGCCAAGATTCTTTAAATTCTCTCCCAGTGTCCCATTGCCATAATTACCCAATAGGGTTTTTTCCCCTCTTTGGAATGAATTAGGAGGAGCAAGAGGCCCAGCCAGGCAAGGAGGGCTCAGCATGCAGAGGAGCTGAGATGTGCTGTGCTCATGGGCAGAGCTGAAGAAATGCAAGGATCAGAGAGCAACTGAACCAGATATAGGATGTAAACCTGCTCCCTATTCCCTGAAACCACATGGAGGGACCACAGAGAAAATTCTTATTACAGAATGTATTCTTTATTCTGTGAAATAGATATTAAATTGAAACTGTCTTCTAGTGGGATTAGAAATTAACATTTCAACCACAACAAAACTTCCTTTTCTTTTTTTTAAATTGATGTGGTTTTGTTTGACAGATCCTTCTCTGAGTTTTGCTCAGTGAAATAACACTTTCTGAGAGAGCACTGACCTGCTGGAACATCTTTTGTCTCCTAAAACTGGTGGGCTAATGGTTTGTAAGTAGTTCTGGAAACGAGAGTCCACAGCTACACCTTGGAATGGGATAGTTCTGGAGGGTTTTTTTTCAGGTGTGCTTGAAGTTAAAAGTGTCTTCAGAAGTTCCCACGCCTGATGGACATCTCCTGGTCCACTGTTTGGCATGTGAAGTGTTGGTGCCTCACTAAGAAATTGCAAAAGCCATGTTATCTAAAAGTTATAATATGGACCTACCCTGTGCTGGGTATCAGGGATCAGCAGAACAGGAGGACAGACGGACATTAAATGACCTTTCCCCAAAATTGCCAGTGTAGAGAAATGAGATTCCAATATTAGATGGCTGTCTAAGGATGAGAGGAACTATGCAGCAATAAAGCAATTCTGGGACAGTAGTGCTGACTTGGGAATCTCCCTTTTAGGCACTGAGTACAGGACAGCTCATGCTGGAGAGATGTTTTCTCCGTAGAGTTCCACGCGGAATAAAAAGGTACTGCCTAAACATCGGTGCTGATCCTGGGGCTCTGCCAAATCCTTGGGTTTAGATTCTTCTCTGGATTGCAAGATTCAGATTTAATTTTTCTGTCAAATACTTAGAACACACTTCAGTGTTAAGTGTAAGACAAAAATCTCAGAAAAAGGGAGAGCTGAATGGTGAGCAGCTCGATTTTCCTTCTTTATCCACCCCTCTGTTGAAGAAAAAAACTGTCTCTAAGGACATACACTGTCATTAGTGAGAGCACATGTCCAGAAAGTGTTAGCAAAGAAGACAGCACATATCTCTCTTGTTATAAGGTGAAACTTAGAAAATGACAGAACTTTCTACTGCAATGCAGCAATATTTCTTTTCCTTCCAGTAGCTCCACACATCTGATGTCTTGCTTACATAACACCTTGCAATCTTGATATGAGAGACCTTCCTCTAATTCTGGTGGTTTGCCCCTACTCTGACACGTGAAGTGATCTGGATAGAGATTAAAAGAATTTTAAGTAACTGTAATTATAATTAAAAAATATTTTAATTAATGATATGATTCTGATACTTGCTGTGTGTCATCAGCTCCTACTACTGACATTGCAAGTACTTCTCTGCTGTTGTTTATGGAAATACAGGATCATTTTGCTTCAGAATCATCTGCATTTTGATCCAATCAGAAGACAAGCAAAATCATATTACTCTTGCAACTGATCCCAGCTAGGAAAATCTACTTATTTAGCAGTAAATTAATCAAGAGCTTATTACAAAGCGAATTTGTTCAAGGAAACTTAATTACTGCATTAGTTTGCATTTCTTTTAGTTAAGTTCATTTTTGGAAACAGCCTGAGAGCAGAACAAAAAGGTAAAGCTGTCACTGAGTGACAGGAACGTAGTTACTTCTCTGTTCACATTTTCCTTTCTCTGGCACTGGGTACACATTCTCTTTTAATTGGCTTTACATATGTGCACCAAAGTTAAATGAGTTAACATTCGTGGAGTGCTACCCTAAGTGCTCAATACCATTATTTGGCTTTAATTCCAACTTTGTGTGAAACTCAGGAAACCTTGTACTACATCTCAGGAGTTTCTTGCTATATATAAAGCAAAAATTCCCTGCTAAATAATAAAAAAAATGAGAGATGGTTATCTTTGCTATTACAGCTAAAATTAACCCAAATTATGGCTTGCAAAGGCTTTTGGTCCTTATCAAATATATACACCCAATTTAACAACAGATATTACCTATCTGACTGATTATTGTAGAATTATTCGAAAATTTTGTTTTTAAATTTATTTTTTTATTCAGTTATCAAGGTTTAGACCTGTCTAGATGCATCTTCAGATTTTTGCTTGCCAAGTGAAATACCTGAAGTATTTGTGAAATTTTGGCCCTAAGTAAGTTGCTGAACAAAATCTAAGCACATGTTTAAGTTAATCTGTCATAAACACTCTTGCCAACTAACCTGTTGGCAAGACTGTTTCACCAAAAGAGACAAAATAAAAGCAAATTTCTATTTCTTCATTTCATTAGAAATCTGATTGAAAAAGCTGCAGTGATTTAAATGAGAAACAGAGCATGAATATCATAAGCTACTTCATCCAGCTCAAACAATTATGAGACCAAATTGCAAATATCAGCTTTTCCAAATGAACAATTCAGACACAAGCAATAGGCTGAAATATGTTGGCAAGTCTTGTGACTTCCAAGAGTGTAAAACCATGGGAATTGTGAGATGGCCCTTCTGATTTCTGCTGTCATTTACCTTTACTAGATAACTTTCCTCTGCTCTGAAAGGACAAAACCACTGAATTCAAAGAGAAACTGAATCACATTTACAAGTGATTGGGAGAAATTTAGGAGCAGTTTTTACGTTGCTTTTTCCTTGACTCAGTCCTGCAGCTTCTAATCATTAGCGGGACAGCTGTGCTACGTGATTAATTTATTTAGGTGTTACTCTGATGCACAAATGTATATACTGAAAAGGACTACAGTATTGCTTTGCAGTAAGTAATAACCATGTTCCAGTAAGTGATTCAGTGCCAGAGTGTTTAGAAATGCAATGTTATGTAGCTTAATTAAAATGAAGTGCCCCTTTCAAGCTATTTGCTCTAGGTTTGACTGAAAAAGTCCACTATGTGCTACTGGAGTTGGAAAAAGTGGTAAAGTAGTTTCTGCAAAGACTTGTTTTGATAAACATGAGTTCAAGAATAAAGCTATTTTGGGACATTGCTATGTCTGCAGCAAGACAACAATTTACTGAATGGAAAGTGTTGCACAGCAAGAGAGAGTGGAAAGAAAACTCTTCACTAGCCAAAGCTGAAAGAAAACAAATTCTAACAAATGTTGTTCACTTGTCTGGAGACATGATTTTACTCATCGACTTCGCTCTGGGGCACAGAAACTCAGTGATCAGAAAATAACATCAGTCAGCAACTTGACCTGGAATATTTCCACCCTCGCTATTTATTTCTAGGGAAAACTGGGAAAATAACAAGCAGGATGGATAGAATGGCATCCAAACCCTCTTGGGTTCAGTGGGGATGTGTTCACTGAGTGTTGTGGACACCAGCCCAGCCCCCAGCCTGGCAGGACCCACAGGTACCTCTGCTCGCTGTAGGTCAGCAGGGATAAAAGCTGGTGGGCTGGGGAAACAAAGAGAGCACAAATAAGGCTGTATCCCAATAAACACCACCCACATCACAAGGTGAAATCGAGTCTCACAGCTATGATGACTGATTGAACAGGCACTCCCAGCATCTGACAGATCTGGAGCGAGGAGGGACAGAAGTGAGACTGTAAGTAGTTGGCGTGGTTAGCAGAGGACTCAACCCTCAGCAGCAGTGCCCTGCTCCTCAATCTTCTGGCTGGGCTCATTGGCAATTTCTCTTCTCATTAGTTAAGTATGACAGAAGATCCCATATTTGAAGGAATATGTAATTTGAAGTGTGTACTTGGAGAAACACTGGTCAGAAGATATGCTGACAGACTGGCATTCATTCAGTCTGCGTGTCAGTCTGCTCTGGCACGGTCCCCAGCGCTACTTTATCCTCCTCTTTCACTCACTTAGTCACACTTAAGCTTGCAATTAAAAAAAAAAAAAAGGGCAAGAAAAGATAGTGGCTAAAAAACATTCATCTAAAGAATCTTTTCCCACAGTTCATACTTTGAGACCCCAATTCAAATTGTCCCTACAAACTGAGAAGCACCTGGAAACCTATGGCCTCAAAGGCACAGCTGTTGGCTCCCATGCAAAGGCTGCTTTCCAGCTCTCAGGCCCTGTTTGAGTTTCAGGCTTCTCCTGTAAAACAAGAATCTATTGGCTCTGGCAGAGCTGAGGGAAGCAGTGACAATCCCCTGCTTCCTTCAGGGCTTTCTTCACAGGAGAGAGACAACAGTCTTCCCGGGTCCTCTGACTTCAAGGCAGGCAGGATCCTGGGGGATAGCATCTGCCACTTGATTTCAAAATCATTTTCAATTCTTGCATTGATTCATACAGTATGTTTTGTATATAACAAAGATTTGTGAGTCTTAAAGGAGTCTAGAGTGGGCTTTTTCCTTCTTACAAAATGTAATATTTTTGTTGTCTGGCCCAGTCACACTCAGAGTCTACTCCTGCACTGTGCTAAATATCTGCTCTAGTGTAGCACAGAAGGGGTTCCAAGAGGTGTCTGCTGGTGCATTCACAGACACTGCCTTTAGTCACTGCTCTTCAGAAATGAAGAGGACCTCTATCCTTCAAAATAATTCAGAGGAGAACTTGAAGGATGTTCTTCCTACTTACGGAAAAGGGGAATTTTTTTGGGGGGGGGCAATATCAACAGCAGGTTCATCTTCCTCCAGCAGAAAGTTCTGCTGTGCACCGAACTTACATCGTGGTGTTATTTCGGGGACACGGGCCATTCTTCAAAATGTGTGCACTGGGGGTTGTGTGACCTCATCAGCACTGGCAGAAACGGGAGCCCTTGTGGGGACTAAGTCCAGCATGTGCTTTGCAGTGCTGGCAGCAGAGACCTTGGCTGTGATTTGGGTGGGGTACTCAGGCCAGACTGCTCCATGTGTGATCTCCTTCTTCCACAGTCTTACCTAGTGACCATCACCACAGCCTCTGAACAACCTTGCATTTATCTGTCACGTCTGCAAAGTTCCACTTTCTCGGAAAAATGGGAACTTCTATTTAAGCCAGTTTAATTCACATTTGGTCACATTAATGCCAAGTTAAACTCCTAAAATAAAGCAACATGGCTTGCATAAGGCAGCCTGTCTTTAGCCTTCAAGAAGGGCAGACTTTTATTTTCACATAAAAGTCTTACAAATGACTTACAAAGGGCTCACAAATGGAGAGGCTGCGAAGAACACGCAGCGCCGGGCGGGGAACGGGAGCGAGAGGGTGAAAACTGCGCAGACTGAAAGCAAACTGATCGAGGAGATTAATGGGACAGCAAATTGGCAAGCTGATAGAGGTCGAGTAATTACCATGGAGGTCTTACGGAGGCTGAGGCGGTCGGAGCGAGCTCGGAAATAGGCCTCGTCGAAGGACGTGTGGCTGCCCTTCAGCTTCTCCGACAGGTTCCGGTAGAGCCGCTTGGCAGCGTTGGGAGAGGAGGGCATGCTGTGCTTCTTGGTCTGGAGGAGACTCAGGCTTTGCATTTGCTGGGTCATTTCTGGTAGTTTCTAGAAGAGAAGCAGCACCTGCTTAGCGAGGTTTTGCTGCGCCACTGCTCGGGACTGCAGCGGTGAAAGGCGGGACTGCTGTGGCTGGAATCTCACCCGCAGCCTGTGGACACTTAGAAGCCACGGTTTTGGGCTTTTCCAATGGCAAATTGCTCCTTATGGAATAGGTATGGGGAGGGGGGATTAAGGAGGGCAAAAATAAAACAGGCCACTTCAAAATTACTCGCTGATTTGTATAAGGGGTTTCAATTAACGAGGAAAACAGCTTTTTGCAGAGTGAGTTCTGGTGTGCAGGTGTCAGAAAAAATGACACCCAAATTAAATGTTGCTGTTTTACAGTTTCGTACTGAGTGGTTTCTTCCTCAGTTAGTACTGCAAAGATTTTGGACTGATTTTTTCTGAGCTTATGGAATAAAATGATTACCCACCTTCCACTTTTCTATGTTATTAGTATTTTAAAGAAACTCAGCAATTTACCAAATTCAATAATAATGTAATTCTCAGTTACTTAGAGTAACACTTTCAGTTTCTATTTTAATATAGTGTTACAGATTATCCCACATAAATTTCTCCTCTTACATCTGTTTTCAAGAATTTCTCCCTACCATCAGTGAAGTATGGGTCGAGACACAGTCCCAAACTGTGGATAAAAATAGGCCAATAATTGCCATAGGCATGTTTGCAAAGGAAGTTTCAATTTCCCAAAATAATTTGATTTCAAGACTACAGTCATTGAATACCAAATACCACACAGTCAGTAGTAAACTCAGGAGAGAGAGAACAGTTTGCATTTACTGTGCAAACCTAAACACCCTCAAGACTGTTCCTGTTCCACATGGAAGCTTTGTCAGTAGATGGCCAGAGCAGACCCCAAACACTGAAACACATATAAGAAGATAATGGAATCACTTATAATCTCATCAAAGTTTCTATTAATTCTAGAGCAGGTGAGACTGCACCTTAAAAATTGCAGCTACTCAACAATGAAACAGGCGGCATCTTTGCTATCCACACAGAACTGGGGCATCACAAGTGACCTGAAACACAGAAATGTTTCCTGTATACTCACCACTGATATCCTGGATTAGTGCAGGGAATAAACACAACAATAAAGTATATATAGCTGGAATAACATACTGCAAATGAACTGCATTTTTTCACTACTGCACTGAAACAGTAAGATGCAAAATGCTACTGCAGGTTATCATACGTAGCATGTTTTCTAGTCACATACAAGGTATGAAATGAAAAAGAAAGCAAAGTTGCATATTCTGGAAAACTTCCTGCAGGTGTGATCTTATTATGGTGTAGAGAACTCCCAGGAGAGCAATGTGAATGAGATAGGGCAAGAGCATGGGTAAAAACATAATAACAAACAGCTTGATTCCCATGATTCTATGATTGTAAGCATAGGGGGGGGTTCGGAAGTTGTCATTTTGTTTTTACAGACATAAACTATTTAATGAGAGCAGTTTTAGGCTCCATTTAAACTTACTAATTTTGGATTTTTTTACGACCAAATCCTTGCCTCAGCAGTCAGGTGAAGTCCTGAAATGTGCATTGTCTTGATTGAAATAACAAATCCCCCAGCTGGAATGCACTTAGGATAAATCATTGTCACGATGAAAACTGTTACAGCACATCAAAGACTGATTTAGAAACAGGAGATGGCCAGAACTGATCCATTTGATTTTTCACCTGTGGAAGCCTCTGCACAAAGCTGACACAGGTCAGGATGAAATAAGGATGTCTCCTTCTGGTTTGGAGATGTGTGATCCGACTTGCATTCCCACAGCAAGTGGACAACTGCAACAAGCAGCACAGCCCAAGGTTTCTCAGCAAAAGGCAGAACTAGACAGGATGACAACAGCAGCTCCCCTTAAACTGTTCATAATTAGCAGCAGTTTGCATTTCCAAGAATTAAAACCCACAAAAGTCGTATGGCAGCTCTCTGGGGAAACAGTTACTGCACAACCCTGGAAACAGCCACCAAAGCTGTGTGACTGTCCCCCTGCCTGGACCAAAGCAGGGACCGAGGGCTCCCCACACACATTTCACACTGCACATCTTGTAGCTTAATCTCAGTGATCAGATTTCTGCTTGCCCTCCTAAGCACTGAAGTAATCATTTTATTCCCCCCAATCAGGGTGCTTTAAAATTCAAATTCAAATACAAATGAATATGAAATACCTGCCCTTATAAAAGCTTTTTTTAGTTTTAATTGCTGAATACTGACCTAATGTTCATGTCCTTTAAAAAAATATTACAGAGAGAGAAAAAAACCCTGCAAACCTAAATTATAGCTCACTCTCTGTGGCACACATATACAAAACTGTATAGACAGGTGCACTTGTAGGGCACAGAATAACTGTAAAAACATGAACTTCAGATTTTAGGAAAACAACAGCTGAGAAACCACTCCACACTGTATGTTTATGAAACTATCTTATACTTGAAGCTAATAATTAAGAATATATGCATTAAAGAGTTAATTTGACTTACCAGCTTAGGCTGTCCAAGGCAAAAACGTGAACAAGTTGCTGGTAATTGTCCAGTGTCTTCCTTCAATGAATCACATTAGCTTTGCTGTCTCTCCTGGCTCAGCCTCTGGGCAGAATGAGTAAACCTCTTCCTTATACTGCATGAATGATCAGATATGGAAAAGCTTATTACTAGTAATTACACAAGTCCAAGACTGCTGATAAAATCTCAGAGCAGAACAGCACTTAAAGCAAATACTGTTGGATCGCAGGTAAAATGTTTGGTGCCTTGACTGTGTGTGAGTTACCTGTGCAGCTACAGCAGTGCCTGATATGGGAAGCTCCTGTTTCCATGTCAAAGATGCCATGAGTCCTGCGTGCTTTTAGCTTGTTGTAGCCTTCAAAACTGATCAGCAGCACGGCGTGCAAGGAGAAAAAAGAATTACAGCCAGAGTAAAGCAAACTGCGGTTGTAATTAATTTGCCACGAAATATGAGCAAAAAGACATGAATGCAGCCATCTTCAAGCAGTTGGCTTTGTGTTAAAACAATTAAAAGAGTGGGGGGAAAAAATCACGGTGCTACACTCAGTGCAGCAATGCTTGTTGCATGTGATGTATTGTTCCTTCTTTCTTGAAGCACGCTACCACTCCAGCTGTCTGCAATCATAGCAACAAAAGCAGCAACCATAGCCATAGCTGTGGGACATCTGCAGGATCACTGGAAAGCTCCCAGCCCAGGCAGGTTATGCTTCAAAAAAAAGAGATTATTAAATGAATAAGAAAAACGAACTGTACTGAAACAGGTCCTGTGATGTCTGCATTTCCAAAATTGTAGAACGGTGATATTGCGAAGTCTAATTTATTTTTTTTCTTACTATAGGGCAAAAAATGCAAATGCAGAATCCCACAGAAACCCACAAAAATGTTACAAAGTCAAATATGGAATAGGTATACTCAGAATTCTAAAAATAGTGTAGGTGATAATCAAAGAGAAACAACAGTCTAGAAAATCATTATCCTTCTGGACATTCCCCTGGGTTAAATTCGTGTAACCACAACGCTCCTGAGTAACATCTGGCAATAGAAAAGAATTAAAACACATTAATTTCTGGGTCTGTCATGGCCAGTGATCAATAATATCTACAGAAAAGGCGTTTTTAATTTTTTTAAGGGGATACCAGAGCTATAGTTACAGTCTGCTGAAAAAATTTCCCTGGTTTTATTCAGACACGATGCTTGATTATTTGGAAAATGTTTTGGAAACCTCCCAAAATCTGGTGATCAGCCTGATTCTCCCACCCTGCAGGACTCACCTAAGGATGCTGTGCCTCCTACCAAATAGCATCCTTTTGCCCAAGTAGCTGAACCTAAAATGCAGTCCCAGGCCTGATGTTTATATATAATGGAACTTGAACTTAGTCTATGTTTTTAAATCCATCTGGATACAGACCAGACCATTCTGTCAGGGTTTTTTATATGCACATATGCATCCATAAACATGTGTGCATGTTATCATGCACATGTATGTATCTTAAGGACATAACAAGAATATCAAATGCAACTACTCACACGTTTTACTGCAGCAGAGAACTGCAAATTCTCCTGTCCTGTGAAAATCACAGTGTACAGGATTCTCTCTTTTGTTCTGCCCCTCCTAAGGATCATCTGTCAGAAGGCAGCAGGACAGCTGAGTGAGGTCACTGCTCCTTGCCAACAGGAGGACACTGGAAATCTTTTAAAAACCACCAAATACCTCTCTAACACTGAGATACTATCTGGAAAAAAGCATGCCGAAAATCTCGGAGGTTTAAATCAGTTAAAATTAAATGTAAGCCCCAAAAAAATCCATTTTAAGTGCTGTGCTAAATAGGGATGATTCTTCTGAGTCCAAATCCCAGATTAAGTTTTTTTTTTGACTGTATGGACCTCACCTGTGGAGCTCACTTGGGAAGGAATTCTCAATTTCCAGCTGCTTTCAGGGATAAAGCTGAAGTGAATTTACTGAAATTAGTCTATTCTTGAACATCTTCTAGAAGTTTGTCTAAGTAATCATTAATATACCAAATGATAAAAACATGAGCTTGATTATTAAAAATGATTATTGAGTGTGTATAAGTAAGTGCAAGAGGCACTTCCATCTAGTTGTGGAAATGGAGAAGACTAAAAGACCTGCAGAAAACAAACACCTGGGTTTGTGATAAACACAGGGAAGCAGATCTGTTAGTCTGATCTTGTACCAAAATCTGTTTGTTCTCAAGCTTTTGATGCTTCCATGAGATGGCTCGGAGATGTCAGCCATTTATTACTGCACTTGCTGATATTCCACACATACCAGTCAAACAGAGTATTTTGCTGGCTCTACTCACACTGCTGCCTTGCTGAGATTTTCATTCCATGACTGATGACTCTAAAAGTTCACTACCTGCAGTGCACACCGTGAGCTGATTCCACAGGTTGTTGTTATTATTACTGTTGCTGAAGCTCCACATATTTGTGAAGATGTTTGTTTAAGGGGACATTTCGTTCCGAGAGGCCACCCAGGTTGGCTGATTCACCGACACTGTCACCAAAACATTCACCCTCTACTGATCTTTATACACCAGGATATTTTTGTTGTTGTGTTGGCCATTAGCTCCATTTAGCAAATTCTGCTCGTTTCTGGGATGAGGGAGGCGAGGGATGAGGAGCTCTCAGCGCGGGTTTTCGCCTCCTCCATCGATAGGTGGCAGCGTTCGCCCAGTTCTCCAAAATCCCGGAGTGGTCCCTGGAGCAGCGGCCACACAGGGACCGCCTTGTCCCCAGCACGCGGTGTCCAACTCTTCCTTGCAGATGGCATCCCCACGTCCTCCATCCCCAGAAACATCCCCGTGGTTTACATCGCGTAGGCTGAGTTTGGGAAAAAAACATTTGGTAGACCAATAGTCTGGAAACTGGATGGGAGGTTTGGAGCAAAGGATCTCACGTGGAGCCTGACTTTTCTTCCAGATCAGTCCCTAACAAAGGTCTCATCATAAGCTGTGTTTTAGGCTGTTTTAAGCTGTTCATAATCCCCCTCAAAGACCAAATATTGCTCAGTTGTCAGATCTGATATCAGGCAATGGAGCCAGGCAGATTGGATACCTGGGAATGGGATCCCCATCCCCTCTCCCAAAGTAGCACGGTCAGGATAACTCTGTCTGGCATTTGTATGCTCTCTCATTTTGCAAATCTGTGACTAGAAAGGTGGTTAAAGTGACTCTGTTCCTCAAAAGAAAATATTGGGGTGTTTTTTCATACAGTCAAAAGTATTCAGTGGGAAAAAATAAAAACAAACCCCCCCAAAGCCTATAAAAGTGTATCTTTCTTTGCCCCTCCCTCCCCCCCATAATTTCTTGCAAGCATTTATACATATAAGGTACTGTAGTAAATTCCAACTCTGGTTTTGGCAATTCCTGCCTCTCTGGCTCCTTGTTTACCTATCATCTTTCACACATACCCCTTTGCCAATTTGTTAATTCTCTGTCCTATTCCCTGGTTTCTTGTGTTTCCTCAAGGACACTGATCTGAGTCTTACTGTTTCACCAGTTCCTTCAGCCAGTGTTCTTGATCCAAATCCACAGCAAATAACCTATTATCCACAGAGACACAGAAGTATTCAGTATGCTTGTAAAAAAAGACAAATATTTCCCAGTTCATCAGTCATAGACATGACCAAACTCAAGAAATTCTGAAATTGTGAGTGAAGAAAAAAAACTGTGTTTGGACTAAGTTTAGAAAATTTCCCAATGAAATAATTTCCCCGAGCGTTTTGAAATATTTGAGACGCCCGTGATGTAAGGACTGAGCGGAGCTGAGCTCGGCAGCCCTGGCTCCTCCAGGCTCTCTGCTGCGTCCAGGCCTCCCAACCCCTGCTCCTCTCAGCACAACCTGCGTTTCAGCACACCCAGGGCTGAGCTTGGCAGATGCACCCGAAGGGATGGGGAGGTCAGGAGTCCTCCAGCTTTGGGGCAGCGGTGCCTTGGAGCTGTGGGCTTGCTGCTTGTATCTCTGAGCCTGGTTTTTTGCTCAGAATCCTTTAAAGATGGCATGTTTTTTTGTACAGCCACGGTGCAAACACATCTCTCTTCAGAAAGCATGTAAAAGTACATAAGACCACTGGACATATCTGAAGATATTCGCTCCCTAAGATCCTTATCCTCCTGTAACATAATTTGTTCATCAGAAACAAACTACCCAGCTGAACATCACAGAAATAATGAAGTTGTCAGCAACAGCAGCACAACTGTGATGTTTTGTCAGCCTCCTGTTGATTATGCTATCTAGTCAGACACTCCAGATAGAGATAATTTATGCCATGTATTGTTTGGCCATGACTACTCCCAGCTGCACTGCGTTTAATTCAAGTTACAGCAGAAGATGTTACAAACAGGAATTAAGAGCCTTTTCATAGCTGGCAATTTCTAGATTAGGGAAGAATAAAGAAAAACCAGAATTTACCAATGTTGAGCATGGAACAAAGCTGAACAAAGGCAGACACACAATTCCAGAGAAGCATGTGGGGTTTTTTTAAGCTACAGACATTTTTAGGGTTGTGACACAGTCATTAAAAAGCCCCAAAAGAACATATAAATATATAGATAGGTGTCATTGCAATTTTTGTGTGATTGCAGCAATTAGCAGTGTACTTACTAATATAAGGCCTATTTCTGAAGATTGATCTCCCTTTTCTTCAAAACTTGTTGTGTAAGAGCATCTGTTATAAAGCACTACACAAGTGTCATTATTTTTCATACTGAATAAAGAGACAATTTTGATAACAGAAGAACAACTTCCTACTGTTCTGTGAACACCAAGCACTGTTGATTTCACTAAACAAATACTCCTTAAAGAGCAGCTGGTTTGCCCTGATAAATGCAGAGATCTGTTTACAAGCAATGATTTCTCTTTAACAAATTAAAATCAGGCATTGAAAAAGAAACATAAAAAACCAACCAACAAACAAAAAAACCCCACAAACCAAAACAAAAAACACCCGAAGAAGGTGCCATTTCAGGAAAACTTTGCTGCTGAGGACAAGGAGTAGGAAGAAGGGGGGCTGTTTTCAAAGGCTAGCATTTACCTGGGGAGAATAATTTGTCCAGATCCTGATGGAGACAGATTATTCTAGATAACAACAATTCAAACCCAGAGCCTCTTTGTCTGCATTATCAGAGGAAGAACCAAAGCAGATCTGTCTCACTGGACCAGCTTTTGTGAATACCCCCGTAGGCCATCTCTGTAACAGAGAAGCATCAAGATTCCTGGCTGTGAGAGTTTTCCACAGGCTGGAATTCATACTGCAATCATTTGGTCTGATGTGGCTGTTCATTTACATTCGAGTTAAAATGAAAATAACTCCGAGGAATTCCAAACCAGTGTCTCACAGGAGCAATACAAAAAAAACCTAAACAGAATAGAAGCCACTGCTGTGAAGTAATTCCAGATTTTCCAGTGCCATTCTATTTCACATGGAGTTCAAGAGCACATTTAAACATTCATTCGTTACTGAGCGTTTATGAGAGCTTTCAAATCACGAAGATCCAAGGTTTGCTGCAGAGCCGAGGTACATGGACACAAAAAGTTTTGTTAAAACGTTTTTGTATTTTAGAGAGACAAGGACATATTGTTGTGTATACCTTGCAAGGGGGATGGGGCACAGCAAAAGCAGTGGCAAAACTCAAAATATGGGATTGTTCTCTCCTCAAGTGCAATATTTCAATAAAAGTGAAATTAAAATGCAAGCGATGCAACCAAATCTTTCCTGTGTAGAACATAAAGATGTGTAACACACTTTGCCAAAAATCATTACTTTTTTATTGCAGTGGAGGCTTTTAAAATACGAAGTAGTGGGAACAGCAGCTCATGAAAATATCTTCTCATCACTTTCCCTGAGCTCTAAAACTGATGAATCTGTTCCCTTTCAATTAGTCATGTCAGTAGGCAATAAACACCAGTGCTCAGCCCCCTCTGTGTTCTGAGTCCTCTCCACCACCCAAAGGAGATCAGAATAGCAAGGGATCATTGCTCCCTACAGCATTTACTGTTTGGATGGATGTGGTTCACAGCTTCTCTCCCCATCCCTCTGTCTTCTTCCCATCCTCACTAGTGCATCAACCAACTCCAAAGGTGAGAAAAGAATCTGACATAAACTCCTGCTTTTCATGGCAGGTTGCAGCAGGCCTTACTCTGGTTTCCAAAAGATCAAAGAGAATCTGATTCAGACCATGAGATTCTTGGCTTGATTTCCCATATTCAGGTTCTGACTTAGTGAAATCCATGGCATGCAGACTTCAAGCCACCCGTGATTCCTTTCAGGACTGAAAGGAACTCAATCCCCCTTCAGGAGGGGTTGTGGTAAAGGCCAAATCCTGAGGTCTCTGAACTTCCATCCTGTTCATAGACCCACCGGGACATCTTGACTCAGTCTCCTAATCCTCACATCAGGAAAAGCAATGCTGGTTAATTTTGGGACATCCAGCACACAACAAGACTCTGGCAAGTGCTGGGATCCACTGTGGGCAGGACAACTCCTGGTCTGCTCCAGGTCACACTCTGACCTGGTTCAGTCTCATCACCTTTTGTTCTTCAAATCACAATAAAACACTTGTTAGCCCCAGAGTAGAGGTGTTGGCTGGGAAAACCTTTGGGATCTCAGGCTCACATACCCTAAAAGTTCCCTTTATCGAGAATGTTTTATTACCTACATGCTCACTTATGTTTCAGTTACATGCAGCATATTGAAAATATTAAAAATTAACTTCAAAAGGTGTAAAAAACCAACGCCCCAACAGAATATTATAAATAACTACTACCTATACTCTTATAAATGAAGCACTTCAAAAGTGTTTGTACATCACCATCCAGATATTACGTTCATTAGAGCTGTCACAGGAGACAGATGGGGAATATAATTTGGTAGTGTGTAAAAAGATGGAATATTGATTTGGAAACAAGGACTCATGGTCCAATGAAACGATACTCTCTGCAGCTAGAAGGGCTAATCTGACTTCATCTGAATAGCCTTAATAAATATTTGCAAACCCAGGCAGCTTAGGTGGCTTAATTAAGAAAACACTTGCTTTTCACCTTTAGGAATTAATTTCCTTCAAGGGTCAGTGTTTGGTGGTCTTACAGCTATCACACAAACTTCTACACACTTTGGAATGATTAATGATCTCTGTTCTGAAAAATTATGAGGTGCTATAAGGAAAAATTAACTGAATTCACACAATGTGAAACCTCTCACTGAGTAGCTTTTCTCTGCATATTTTTTTTTTTAAGGAAGGGGCATGATCTGTGTGTGCATGTGTCACAGATAACTCAGACCTGCAGGGAATTCTCTCATGTGCTGATGCAGTGAGTCTCTCCCAGAGACAACACTGAGCCCAAGAGAAGTTTCACAGATATTAAGTACTGACAGGAGAATTATCCTTCAAATAACACCCATCAATATGACACCTGAGCTTTTGGGCAGAAAAACCCAAACAACTCCCAAGGTTTTAATTCAGATGCTCTTTTCAGATGATCTGCTCTCTTGCCTGTACTCTCTAACAAAACTGTGTAGTTTGGTTTTAATGAGGGGTCCTAATTAGAGAGAACTTGAGCATTAGCCACTGTTGGTATGCAGGATGAATTTCTTGCATTGCTTCTTGTCTTTTATATAAATTTGCTTAATAACAGAAGGTCAATGTGGTTATTCCAGCTGCACTAGGGAAGACTCCGTGTTAAACATGAACCACAGGGCTCTTTCTTAGAATTGCTGGTGCAGATAGCTCTGTTGCCTGCTGTTCAATACAAACAAGGTGACTTTCCTGGAGAGAAATATTGAGCTACAGAGGTGGGGGGGAAGTCAAGCTGCTGTGAACAACTTCAGCATGGAGTCATAGATAGGAGCAACCATGGAAAAAAAAATTAACAAAGGATTTTTCAATGAGAGAGCAATCCCTTTGACAATATTCTGTCAGAAAACTGAGATACATTTTCACACCAACTGCAGTACAGAGATGGGTGTTTTGGTATTGGAATTACTGCTGTAAGTACAAACACTTGAAAGGTCCATGGATTGCAAACAGATGGAACAGGATGAGGAAAGTAGCACGAGAGGTTTGTCCAATGGTCACTAAGTGTACCTGTGGCAGAGCGAGAATTGCACATTAATATTGTTCCAGTATTTAAACCTCATTATATGGCTGGAATGCTGGAAATTCTGTCCAGTCTTTTGGACAGAAATGCTGGAATTCTGTCCAATCTTTTGATTTTTACCCCCCTTCCCTGATTTTTACTCCACCATTCAAGAAGTACCCATTGGCACTGAATTTTCACGTTACTGACATGCTACACTAATACTTGTATTAGGAAAACCCACAGATTAGATTACATGAAGTTAGAAGAGAATAAAGCCCGTGGCCAACTCATAATTCCATCACTGTCCTTTAAATAAGGCTATTTTAAAAACCAGTTTAGCACTAAGAAATGAATCTGTACTTCAGCAAAAGCTGAAAGTGAAATGAATCTTCTCTAATTTTCTGTGAAGTCCCACTGCTCCATATGATCTTCCTTCTATAATGAGGGCTCTTATTTTGTTAGCAAATAATAACCACCTCTCTAAATTGGTGCCTTTTGGATATCTCCTAAAGAGCTGATGCTTTCTCAGCTTCCTTAGCATTTAGGTTTGGATAGGGAGAATCTCTCAAGAGTTTACAAATACCAAACCTCGCAGCACATGAGAAATATTTACTTTCCTCAGCTTCTTCACCCCTAAATTCAACAATCCCAAACAGAAAATCACAGCACAAACACCAGCCCTGACAACTCTTGGCAGGACTGAGCTCCTGCTGCTCTGTGTTGTCAATCAGTTGTCAAAATGGAACAGCAAAGTGTTTCTGAGTTCAGACACCATTTCCAACCGTGCACAGGGTGCTCAAAGGAGGCAACAGTGTGAGAATTAAATTTCAGTCACTCACATGCCAGAAATACTTTTAAAAATGGGAAATAATAGAGTGTTCACAACAGGAAAATCCAACAGGATTGTAGGGGTGAGTTTTGAACTTGCAGGAAAAGCAAGGTGCCTTTCTTCCTCCTCATGCTCCCAAGCTGAGTAAGTTCCTTTTGATTTCCTTTGTCTGTCTAGACAAAGCAGCATCTCAAGTGTATTGCCAAGCAAACAATTACATAAAACTAGAGGTCTTCTCAGAGATAACTCATGAAATTTTCCTTTCCTTGCAAAGCAGTGCAGAAAATTAAGGAATTGCTGCACTGAAAATTAATGCATCCATATGTGTCTGTCTAAAAAACTGCAAGCAACAGAGTTAGAATATATTAAAAAAGAAAATATGACATACACACAATGAGTTTTTTAGGGATAATTAGAAAGCGATTTCATTTCCTCAAGTATAACTACCAGGTAAATAATTTTCTGTAAATAGCACTTTTGAGAAAACTGCTTGATGAGGATTTCCAAATAAAAAGAGAGGTAAAATTCACTACAGCATTTGCTTCAAATTATACAACCAACTAATTATCAAGTAGTGTCTTGCAATGTGGAATAATTAATACAACTGATTAGCATACACAGATGGGTAAGAAAATGAGGCTTATGAGTGAAATACAAAAGTAAGAAAAGTCTGAAAGTAATTACAGTGGAATTTTATTCCATTTTCTCTATGTAAAGATATTTTATATTAGTTCTATATAAACCCATTTTCACCTCTGTCTCTGAGAAGGCAAGCAGAATATTGTTACACAATGTCACCTATTTCAAATAACACAGGATTTTACACTTCTCTTAATCCAGAAACAAATGGATAAGGCAAAAAAAAAAAAAAACAAAACCCAAACCCAAATTGCCTTTCTTTACGATTGACAGGTCATGATTAAAAAAGGTCAAAAGATGACATTTGAATTATCTGCCCTGTTCTGAAAATAATACTCTATTGAGAACGAATGAAGCAAAAATATCTTCAAAAACCCTCACCAAATGAGAAATGAAGACAATCAGTCGAGGAACAGAAATTACCATCCACTGTTAACTGCAACAGGCTCTGAGCCAGTCACTGCTCCAAGAGAAGGTTTTGATTCTTTAATTCCTTGATGGACAGCACAGAAGAAGTGGAAGGCTTTTCTTAACCACAGGTTGAACATTCTGCAGCTTGTTCCTGTTACCCACAACTCATCTGCCTTTGCTCTTTGTTGGCACCTTGTGTGGAATCTGAACACCCAAGAAGGAGCTTCTTTAACTTCCACTGCTTTCATCACGGCAGCAACAAGCAGCTGTCAGGGAATGCAGATGATTCCCACTTATTACTAGTTGGGAGATTGACTTTTTTAAAGCCCTGAAATGTATTTTATTTAAAAATTGCAAAGGAAATTACTACTGCATCCACAACATTCTTCCTAGATAATGTTTAAGGCAGGAAGACATGCTGAAAATTAGTTCAGTAACAAGGGGTAGAGAAAGGGTAGATTATACTGAAACCAAAATAGATTGAAGGTTAATTTCAGTGGTGGAATAATCCCTTGTCTTAGAAGTGGCTCTACTCTTAGATAAATAATTCTCATCAGTTTACCCTGATACAATTGTAGTAAATAGAAGAAAGTCAGCTGCTATTTTGCTAAATCATTTTGAAAGTCCCAATAGATGTGAATCTGGATCACTCAGTGTGAGAACTTTAAAAGAAGCAGTCCAGGTTGTGTTAAGACTTCTCTTTAGAATGGATTTGTGACAGGCTCTGGAAGAGGAAAACATACAGGGGACTTCTAAGAGCAACTTCTGATCATAGTTCTTCGATTAGAACAGCAGTTTGTAAACAGCTGAAAAAATGAGACAGCCCCTGTGTTAGGTGTATTCTGTGCCAGAGGAAATAGGAATTTCCTTTTCCAAAATCTAAGTGAAGCACAAATACATAGACCCTGTGTAACAATGAAAGCAACACTGATTTAGTGCATCTTGAAAGTTTAAACAGGCAACTTAAGGATCTCTGCTTGAGTGTATATATATTTATATCTATATATCTATATCTCAAGCATTTTGTCTTTCTAGAAAGCCTCCACAATCTCAGTCATTTGTACACAGAGGAATATAAATGATACCAGCTTATTGAAGAGAGTAGTAGTTTTTAAGTAATAAAAAGGTATTTCATAATAAGAAACCTGTGCAACTGCTCAACTTGCAGTTTTCTGTTGCAATTCAGCAACTGTTTGTTACAGCCTGAAGATGCTCCAGTTGTGTCCCTCTGTGCTGTCTGGTTATAAGGACATAGAAGACTCTTTTTAAAAAGTTGCAGCAGATTTCCTGGAGCAAATATTTAGATAACTGTGAGATTATTTCACGCTTCAAAAAATCGAGATCTTGATCTTGTCACTGGTCACCTTCACAACAACGATCCTGGGAAATCCAGTGCTTCAGAGAGGGCTTGGGGATAAACTGCTCTCACAGCAGTTCTATTTATTTATTTATGCTTTATATTGAAAGATCAGAAGTGTGGTGCATTCAGCAAGAGCCGTCAGTGTCTTCAGGTCATGCAAACTATTATTCAGCCAAGCTGGCTGTTACCCAGGAAGATGTTGTACCGAGCTGGTTAATGCAAAACAATTTAATGGCAACTCATTACATCCAGAAATTCATTGCAAGGATGAAATTGCTTTCTTGTATTTGGAATTATAACAAAGCATTTTTAAAATTTACAGGAAAACATTAAAGTGTCTTCTTTCACGCTAACACTCTACTATAAAAGTAGGAATTTTGGAGGACTTGCAAAATAGTGGAATGATAGCTTTGATCAAGCTGTAAAGTGCTGGTTAATATCTCATTAACTTTGCTACTGCAGGAATAAACCCTTCCTGATCGATGTCTTAATTATGCCATAAACAAACCATAACGTGGTAATTTCATAAGCACTGGTACATTCCCATTCCCTCACAGCAGCAAAGAAAAACTGCTCTCTTATCTCCGTCCATCACTCTTTAAGTTAAAAGGGAAAAGATACTTGTTTGATGAATGGTATGAGCCACGTTGATGATAAAATATACAAAGTTATCACATCAGAAAGATGTTAGACATAAATGGTGTCCTCAAGCAACCTCCTGCAAAGCTTCCTGAGTAAGTGTGTGACACAGCACTGCTTCAAAGATGGGGCAACTGAACCTATTTTTACCCAAATTTACATTTAAAAAAAAAAAATGCAACCCCAAGCACCTCTGCTAGATGTTTAAACAGTGAATTTAATAGGTAAAAGACACTCCTTTAAGTTTCTAATGTAGCTGAAATAGCTTCCATTCTAGGAACTAAAATTAATAGAATGAATCCTGCTTTAATCTACATTTTCAGGCTTTTATTAAAGCTGCTTCTTTAATGTATCTTTAAACTGCCTCAAGTGTGCAATGGCAAGTCATAGACCCACAAGCAGACCCAGTAGCACCAAAATAGTGAGGGGCCACTGATTTCCTAAAGCTAAATTGCATTAAAGCAATTCCACAGCCATTAAACCTGATGTTCCTTCCCCCCACAGCCCCTTCAGCAGTGGCTGGAGGAAGAAACTGCTTTGATGACTTCCCTAGTGAATGAATCATTTTAGACTTCCCTTTATGATTACTCTTGTTTTGCCCACCCACTTACAACACCAACCATAATAAGGCTATTTATGGTAACTACTACAGGATGAATTAAACCCACATTTTCGATATGCGCACGCAAACGGCGCTCCAATTAACGGAGCAAACCACCCTTGAGCCTCACGAGGGCCCTGACTGAGGTGGGGCTGAGCTGAGCAGTTCTGCCATCCAAACATGCTCCTCTCCAAGCTCCTGTTGGGATTCTGGTGCCACCCAGCCCGTGGCACCCTCGTGTCACACAGCTGGCACCGAGATCGGCGAGCCCGCCAAAATAATCAAAGGCGCCTCTTTCCTCATGCAAAATGCTGGGATTTCCAGGCACGAGGATGACACTGGAACTCAAAAGTGTGTCCCAGGCATTCCAGAGATGTCCTGGAGCTTGGTACAGCTCCAGCTACATCTATAGTAGACTTTCCAGTGAATTTCATACAAAAATATGTGCCAATTCGTTCAGGCCCCAAGAAGGCAGTTGCTTCATTCAGCACTGGATTTATAAGGATGTGTTTTTATAAATTTTGAGAAGAACTAGTGTGAGGTTACAAGTAGTATCTCAGAAAATTCCTCTCTTAGTTGACAGGTCATTGTTCAAACCAAGAGGAGCAGTTCTGACAGGTTGGACTGACTCTACACTGTTGCAATTAGATCACTAACCTGGTAACAGAGCAGCTCCTTCTCTCCTCTTCACGCCAGGCTGAGAGTTTTTGACTGGTCCTTGATCTGCCTTTTGCAGATAAGAAATGTAAGTATGGACTGGAAGATCACAAATCCAGTGTAAAATGGTCAGAGTTTCCAGTTCTTGCATCCCTTAGTCAGAAATTCATTCCTAAGTCTGAGGAAATTATTCAAGTGCTGATGTCATTGTGTTTTTGAGAAAAGCTTCAATTTTTATAAAGAGTTTGCCAGTGAAAACAGTACAGTAAGAAAAACTAATTAGCTCCTATTTAGTGTGGTGTGAATGCATCATAATGACCACCCTCTGTTTTGTGCATGAAACCAGCTGAAAGAAACTCGATCTATGAAATACAGAAGCTTGGAACATTCTCCAGCGTGCACAGCAGTTTGAAACAGGAAAGAAACGCTGCTGAAATCTTTACAGTATTAAGATACGAGTAACAAAGGTAAACATATACTACATGGTGAGTAACAAGCATAAAGCTTTCATCTCTCTTCATGGGAAATCCTATGGAAGGTGAATAAACCCATGGAGACCATTGTAGGAATTCATACCTTACCATTTGAGAAAGCTTTCTTTTATCCCAGTAGCTGACAATGTATATGCATTTACATCAGATTTCTCTTTTTCCTCTAAATCTGCAGCTAGCTGCAACTTTAAAGCCCCTCATTTGTTTAACTACCAGGCTTAACGGGGAAAGCTGGCATTTAGAGAAAGAAAATAAATCAAAATTCAGTTAGATTTGGCACCTTCCTTGTTCACTCTTCCCCAATATTCCTAACTTACGAGTGGTTATTCTCCCTTCTCTTCAGATCCTTCTCTAAGCTCTCTCATCAGGATTTCAAAGTTAGATGATCAAATGTGCAGAGAGGCACCTAATTTCTCACAGGCACTTCTGAAAGCTCCTGACTGGCTCTACAGTGAACAATTTTCTTTCTCTCCCCCCCTGCCCCCACCCTTTTTTTTTTTTTTTTCCTGGCCTTTGATCTTTAGAAAGCACAAATGCCATTACAGTGAATAAAGTCATAGCCCACAGAGTCAATCCCCCACTATTTACCTCTCCCCTCCCTGCCCCCCTGCCCAGCCCCAGCCCAGCCAGGCCGGTTCAGCTGGGCTCAGATGCAGCAGCAGGTCTCATCGGCACTGTGACAAATGAGAATGTGTGTCAGGGGAGACTGTTTAAACAAACAGTTGGATGCTTGGGAACACAGACAGAAGACCTAAGATCTTGCTGGGTTTTTTTTTTTTTTTTTACTTCTTCTCTTTCTTTCTCCCTCCGTCTTCAAAACAGAAGATTAAGTTTGCTGTGAACATGAGCTGATGAAAAGAATTCAAATAGTGCTTTGAATGGTGCCACTGGGAGCGTCACAGGAGAATTACAAATTGCTGCTGGAGACACCAGTCTCCCTTTACAGAAAGTTAACATAAAAGTACACATATCTTCTTTCTATAAGGTACTAACTTGTAAATTAACCTTTAATGGAGTATAAATGATGTCCTGAAAGAACTGCTTATGCAGCTATATTTATGATCTAGAAAATTGCAAATATTTACAAGATTATAGGTGTTAATGGTCTGTCAAAAATGTTTGTATATTGTACATACATTAAACCTCAGTTTAAGACCACCCTGCTATAAAGACCACCCCATTTCTTGTCCCTTATAGGATTTCACTTTGATTCCATATATTCCATTCCTTATAACGAGGTTAGGCCCCACCACACACTCACACCATTCCAGACAAGGAACTGCTCCTCCATAGGATCCACTAAGGAGGAGAATATATTTTCCTGTTCCTGGGAACAGAATTATCTGTTCCCAGGTTGCCTGTGCAGCTTTCCACCAGCCAGAGTTATCTCTGCCATTCACCCTCAGTGGGACCCGAAGAACTGCTCCTGACTCCTCCAAAGGCACAGCAGAGCTGGAGGGGGACTCAGACCCAGGCTCAGGAGAACTGGTAGTGCAGCCCAAGAAACAACACCCCCCTGCCAACATTCCAGCCTCAGTTTCCCTCCTGGGATACGAGCCAGGCACGCTTTTCCAGCAGAGCATCCTCAGCGTGTCCCCCTCTCCGGAATGCGTTCCCGGCTCTACCGCGGGTCACCGGCCAAGCCAACAGCCCGGGCTGTGCGGGGTGTCCCCGCAGCAGGTGGACCCAGCCCGGCCTTTCATCTCCCGGGTAGAGCAGCCCCTTCCCCTGACCCAGCGCTTCCCAATTCCCGCAGCTCTCCGCGCCCTCTCAGCCAAGCCGCTCGTTGTTCTTTTATCTCCCCGCCGGGGTGCAGATAATTAATCCCACGTGGGGCTGCACACCCGACGCCTTCGCTCGCCCCGGCTCAGGAAAATCCAAGTTTTGCATTTTCTACGTTCTCAGTTCTTCAGGTCTGAGCTTTCTTTTTTTTTTTCCCCGCTGAGCTCGTTATTTAAACGGTAATTTTTCTTAAAACAGTTGTTATTTGAGGTTTTATACCAGTGCTGTAGTGAAATACAACAAAAACATCTCCTTGTTAACATAAAATTCTATATTTGTCTCTGATTCACTTTGTTTTCGAAATAATTACTAATATATCTTTTCTGGGCATAAATTGTAGCGATAATAATTTCAGTACAAGCTAATCAATGTATTTGCTACTCAAAGTGAGAGACCAACTTGTTCTCTGATCTATTACAGTTTCTTTTCTGGGCAAACGAAGAAATTTCTATGTCAGAATTTTGATTCAAACTTCTGAACTGAAATTTCTTTTTCTGCAGACACTGTCCAACAAAACCAGTTGGAACTTGTCGGCTGTGATAGGGAAATTTCGGAAAGGTCAAAGTTTGAATTTTCAAAAAGGAAAAGCTTTTTTTTTAAAAATGTTACATTTTTTTCAATACTTGTTTTACAAACATCGCTGTATTCACGCATAAATACAGCTGGGGAAAAAATAAATATTTTAGGAACAAATACTTGGGCCTCTGCCCAGGTTTTATTGCAGCAGATTATTTTCTTTTGTAATTTATCATTTGCTGTACATTACCTTGCTCGATGACTGAAAAAAAAAAAAAAAGATCTTCTTTAGGATAAAAAAGTTAAAGGAAAACTTGAAAAGGCTCTGTCCTCCCTGACCTCCTGCACATTTTTATTGATATCAAATTGCTCATATTTTTTTGCCTTGCCATTTTCAGTTTTATACCTGCTGGGTCAGGTCTTCAGATGATGTAAACTGGCATCGACCTAATGGTTTCCATGAAACCATCAGAGCTGAGGATCTGGCATTAATTATTGGGGATTTTCTGTTATCCACTGAGATAATGGAAAAGCAGTTCCTCTCTGAGCTTTGAAACAGAGCAATCTGTGAGTTAGCCATGGAGATGTGGCTCCATGAACCGATCTGAGAACCATGAACATCTGAGAACTACACAGATCTTCTAATTATCTAATTATTTTAGGCCATAATCTGTGTCAAGAGAAGAACAAAAGTTAAGCTTCTCACAAATTATCAAATATTTAGTTTCCTTAAAAATACAGCCATTTGAAATTGAGTGTTTTACACACAATGAGCTGGTTTACATCAGTTTTGGATGCTGATGAGTGACAGAGCAGGCAACAAAGCTTATATGTATTTTTGGTTTTCAAGCATTGTATCTGGGGGTTTTTTTGGGTGGTATAACCAGATACCTCTTAATTTCTCTGATCCTCAGAGCACTGAACTATGCATTTCCATGGGTATAGTTGGGTTTATTGCTGACAAGATTCATACTGGAAGAGTGTTTTCCACCAATCCTGATTTACCACATGATTTACTGTGTTAATTTTTCCCAGTATTTTTATTTGGACATGTGTATGTAACTTGGGTGTCTTCCCTCTTGTTAATTATACAGAGAGTGATTGTGGACCCTGAATCAATTAACTGATTTCCACAGCAGTGAAATGTCTTTAAGTCATTTGAGTTTTCCCTCTGCAAAAGGAGAATAAAACCCCCTTCCTTTCCTCTCCTCTATATGTTCATTTTCAGACAGCAAATTCTTCAGGGCAAGAATTCTGTTAATCAGTGTTGGTTTAGTGCCTACTACAATGGATATCTGCTCACAGTGGGGTATTACTATGCCACATAAAAAAAAAAAGAAGTAAATATTACTGATGGTAAAAATACAGCACGTCGACTAAAGGTGCATGAAAAGAATTTTGTCCTGTAGGACATCAAAGTTCTTAAAAAATTCATATGTCAAGTATTTCCATCTGAACTAAATTAGTTCTGTAGAACTAAGATTTCATGGCAAATAAAAATAGTATATCATCTTAATAAAAGCATCATGTGCAAAGGGAAAATAAAAGCAAGAAAGATATAATTTTATAGCGCTTGCACCCTTCTTCTTACTCTGCACTGAAATTCAAAACTACCAAAGAAGCAGCCATCAACAGCCACATAATCAATCTCCTGCAAAGCTGGTGCAGTTCTCCAACTTATTTGATACAAAGGACAGTGGAAACAATAGGAAAGTTTGCAGGAGTGTAGTAAATAACTCTAATGCTTTGAATTGCAGAGGGTAAGCAGCCTACCAAAAGTATTTATCAAAGTCACATTGGGGGAAAGAAACATCACCAAACAGAACAGTGCAAGCCAGATGCTTGGAGATTAAATGGGGTCAAAAATGCAACCCTAATTTTCATAACATCCTCATAAAAATGCACAGGAAACTGCTTTCTGAACCTTTTTTGGAAGGGATTTTTTTTTTGAATGTTAAAGGGGAGTTGCGGATCGAGACTCTACTGAATAAGGTCAGAATTACAGAGGAAGGGAAAAATAACCTGTTCATTAAATAAAACTAAGAACATAAAAATCAATACAGAACAAGGGCTAAAAGTAGTTGACAGTTATGTCTAGACTTGTGAGATCAGATTTACATCTTTCAATTTGCACTTGTGTTGAAGGTTCAGAGTCAGATATTTAACCCCTTCAATGAAGGAACCAGAATTATTACATATGAGAGAAGCAACATACTTGAGTTTTGTGAACTTTCCAGACTTTCCCCTAGATACAAATATAAAATTATATAAATAAAATAAATTAAAAAAAAAAAAGGCTTGTCTAATATCTGCAGCTTCTTTCAACCCAGGTGTCTCTCCCCTTTACATGTAGGTATTTTGCTTCATCCTTCAGTTCTTTAATCTAAACCAAGATGTAAAGAGTAGGAGCAATACACAAACACTGCACTTTTTAATATGTATAAACCCAAGCCTAAAGGCCATTGAATAAAATGGAAGGTGACTAGACTGGCAAAAGAGACAACTTTATTTTCATGAAAAAATTAGGATGGAATTCCCCGCCCCCTCCATGTGCAAAGACCAAGATACCAGAAACCTCAAAAAAAAAAGAGTAAATCAAGTCCATGTTATTCAGTATCTCTTAAATGTAATGAATGATGAAGCCCATTAGAAATTAAACACATTTTTCAGTCCTCATGATGCCCTTTAGCTGCCATTCTAAAAGCCATCTGACATTTTCTCTCACCACTAACAATTCTTGTGCCAGCAGCACCAGGACAATGCCCAGAGCAATGACAGGCATTTAATTTTCAGGCTTTGATGTTGCAAAACAATGCAGCAAAGAGAAATTAAAACTTAACAAATTGATTGACAATTTTCTTTTAGACTCTTCCCTTTCATTTCTACCATACCAATTTACCTCCTGCTGACTTGCAAAAGAGACACAGGGTAATTAATTTGCCTTAGTGGACAGTGAAGGAATACAGAATGCAAATATGAGAGCCATGGCTTTGGTGTATTTTGGCTGACAGCTGAAGCTGTAATTATTAACTGACAACAACTTGCATGCAAGTGTAATTTCTAAAGCAAATAAATTTTCAGAAGAGCAGACAATGAAGTTTGAAACAAGTAAAAGCCAGCCACATCTGAAAATATTGGCCATATTCTTTTAGTAAATAGAGAATTTAGTATGTTGATAGGACGTGTGGCACAAATAAAGTGTGAATAGGAGTGACTGCACAATGCAGTTTTATTTCCATCAACGATTAAAATAATCTACCATACTTTTAAGGGTTGTCTTTCTTCTTCTGTGGAAATTCAGGAACAAATTTTCTTCTGTATTTCAGAGGAAAAGGAATTCCTAAATAGCACTGCAAGTGAAGCCCAAGTTGCAGCTCTCTCCTCAGCATTCAAAGCCCCCATGTGTGAGGATCAGGGCTGTGTTTGGTGTTGCTGCAGCCTCGGTCTGTCCTCAGGGCTGCCCTGTGCAAATCTGAACCCCTTGACTTGGGGTGTTGTTCCTTAAGTGTAACAGCTAAACATTCCCCTACTGGAACTGTGAAATAATGTACATGTGTAGAACGTGGACAAGGTTTCTTGTAGCTGTGGGATACTTCATCTCTCTCCCTGAATCCTTTGCTATACTCATGCTGCATCATAAAGGAAGCAATCTCACTGCTCCACATCTCACTACAGAAGAGATTCAGCTTGCCATAAAATTGCATGTTTGATTCAGAACGACAGGATTGACTTTTTATTTTTTTTAACAAAATAACTGATTGTAAGATGAACAAGGTGTACCAGGGAAAAGGGTCCACAGTGGTTATGACATAAGCTTAAAAGCTGGTACAAATTAATTATTCCTCTTGAAGCTAAAACAGCTCGAAAAAAAGGTTTCCTTTGATAATCATCCCTAAATCTAAAAATCTGGCTGCAGACACCACTATTCACAGGCCTTCCCACACACTACACTTTTGTCTGTGAAGCAACTAGAAATGCAACTTTGAACCTCTCATATGTACAGAGGAAACACAGAGACGATAAACTCGCTTTTTCTGCCAAATTCATTTTGCCTAATGTGCTATTTTGGTGTTAAAATACAACAGGAATGATGGTCTCTGCAGACTAAATTAGAAACCTGATATTACACTTGCTAAAAAATATGCTAAACCTGCCCGTTCAACTTACCTACTGAAAACTTTGGTGGTGCTTATTGTCACATCCAGGGGAGGTGGGCTCAAATTTCAGTGGTTGAGCTTAAGAAATAAGTGAGCACACAGAGGGAGCAGCAGTGTGGAATACTGGACACCACACTGGACACCACACTGGGTTTGGGAGTGAGGAGACTTCATTCCTATTCTTGTTATATGACTGTGACCAAGTTTCTTCCTGTTTCTCTGACCCCTTCCACCCTCATCCATCATCTGTCTGCACAGCAAGCTCTCCTTTTTGTGGGTAAAACCCAATAAAATAGGGTCTGTGGGTGATCCTGCAGCTCAAATAATATCTGTACAATGCTTCTTGCCCCTGTTTATTAAGGCATGTTAGCTCCGTGATAGTTTATGATTCAAGAGATGGCACCGTATTACTGTCGAACTCACAGAAGAATTATTATCATCACCATTCCCAGTGGCAAAACAGTCTTGCAATTATGTGAACCATTAATGATGCCAAAGGCTTCTTCTTTCCTTTGTACACTGCAAACCTTCTAGGAAATATGAAATACA
>JAWWES010000042.1:4304069-4345824 GCA_035583135.1 Lophotriccus pileatus
TTTGGCAATGTACCTCACTATCATATCTGCTTATTGTTTACCCATTTGAAACCTCACAATTTCTATTTCACATAGGGTTTGATTTTTATGGAAAAGGCCATCAGGAATTACTGGTACTTGGGAGTTTCATTTTCTCAAATGATTTGTGACTTTTGTCAACAATGCAAAGGAGGAACAGAAGTTACGTTCAAAGTGAGAAAAAGTTAATAAAGATTGCTCTAAAGATTGTTTTACCACTTCCTAAAAATCTGAACAGTGAGACAAATGGTGAAAAGAGTATGAAAGAAAACTGGAGCCTTTTCAGCATTACCTGAAGAGCAGAATTACAACTTTTATTACATATCTACTCAGATATCAGCTGCCACACAGTCTCCTCTGAGCCACGTGCCAGCTCGGATCAAGCCTTGGAGCGCCCTGGATAACAGCTGGCAGCTGTACCACACACTGCCTGGTTAAAGTTCATGTCATCAGCAGAGTAAAATGCATAGTGCTAAACCCTAAAATGTGTGCAGCCTTCTGCTCCTAACCCTGGAAAGCATTATAAGCACGTGATTTTCTTTAACGCCTCAGAAGTCTCAGTAGTTCCACTGAAAACAAGGAGACCACTTAAGTACTTAAATATTAAGTGGAAGCTCAGGTGGGCTCCTGGATGGGGACCAACACTCCCTGCAGATCCAACCACTCATTCACATCCTTGTTCTTGAGACAACAACCTACAGGGAGTGCAGCAGCACTGCTGCTGGGAAGGGGAAATAATGTCACCGTGAGTGAACTGGATCAATTCACATCACAGAGATTAAACTTCAGTTAGTGAGCGTTATGTCAGCCTTGCTCGTATCCCTGATATTACAAATATGCAACGTTAAGAAGAACCTGACACGTCAAATAACATTAAACAATTTGTAACTAGAAAGTTTTGGTGAGCAGAGCTCAGTTTCTTGGAATACACAGCTTTTAATGGGAGTGAGAAGAAGAATTATCTGAAAGCAAACGTGAGAATAAAAGGATGCAAACCTAACCCTAAACTAATGAAAAATCGGTGCTGAGAAATAGGGTGAGCAGTTCATACACTTTGAGTACCCCAAAATACACAAAGGGTTAGGGTTACAGTGTAATAAATAGTGATTAAACATCCATCTTTAAGCTGGGATACCTATACCAAAATTACTGCTGAACAGTGAGAGGAAACGGTTTCTTTAAACAGAAAATGTCTGTGCTGTGCCATGTTAGAGCTCTGTGTTTAGGTGTCCCCACTGCAAGTTTCACATCCTCAGAGCATCAGTCACTGTGTGTGTGCTGGTGCATCGATCTGTGGATGTACAGCACCTTCTCTCCAGAGCACTAAAGTTCAGAAATCCTGAAAAAAATAGTTCAAGCTCTCTTTATTCTGCTCCAATAAACTCCCGAGTGAAAACAGACTCATCGAGTATGATTTGTTATAGTTTTATGTGCTTCCCATAGTATCTTATGATTTTTGTTTGATAAGTACATTCTATCGCTACTCTCATACCTGAAAGGAAAAATAAAAGTTAAAAAATATATGTTATCCTAAAATTTACCAGTTAATACCCCATTCAAGCAAATGTCATGCCTGGAAAACTCGTAACAAATTCTCTTTTTAAAACAGTCTCTATAGAACATAAGACTATTTTACATGTTTGGATTTAAGAAGTAGAAAATAAAGCTCAGCACAGCCATTTAATGGGAACAATCTTAAGGCTTGTCCACACAGGAAGTTAAGCTAAATTAGCTGAAAGGTGTGAATTTAAAGTGCATTAAGGTAAAGTGAACTACAGTGACTTTATTTCTGAATGAGAACATTCACACCAAGCTTTAATGCACTTTAACTAATATACTTTCAAATCATATCTTTAGTTAATTTGTCTTAACTTCCTGTGCAAACAACTCCTCTCTAGCACTTACTGAGAGCCACAATATAGATTGATGTGGTTATATTTATAAATATGCCTATTAACCTTAAGACTCTGAGTCAACAAAATTTGGGATGTTAAATAAAAATAAGAAATATGTCCTTGCATGAACTTCCCAGTGCTATGAGAGTGCAAACAGTCCTAGTGTTCCTAGTGCAAACATATCATTAATTTAGCCTTAATTTGTATAAAAATATATTAACTACTCAGAGCCAGATTTAAAAAAAAAATACACTTGCATATTGTCACTGACTGTAGTAGGAATTTATTTCTGAAACAAATGAAATGCAAATAAATAGAGAAGAAAGTTATGCTTCATTTAAATACAGCAAGTCAGGCTAAATAGAAAGGACTTACATCTGAATTCACTTTAAAAAAAAGGCTCCAGAATTCTTTCCTTTCTGAGGGGTGTCTGAAAGTCATGGTTATAAAGGATGCCTCGAATTATCTAGAAAACACGAAACAAGATTTTGCCTTGGGTAAGCCAAGGAATCAATGCTAACTGTGCTTTTTCTGCCACTGCTCGAGTTAAAAGAACCTTTTCAGCAGCAGCTTTTGTAGGAAGAGAGCAGGGATAAACTGAACACCCCACGTTCACTGGCAGAGTGACTGAGAGCTCTGACAAGCCAAGGGACAATGTCTGGCACAGCCACCAGTGTTGTGCCCTACAGAGCAGCACTTTGAGCTCAGCTACCAGGAATTCAATGGAGAAAGGAAGAAAAGGATGTTCTCTGCAAGAGCAGCAAAATAATCTGTTTTTCCAACCAAGCTGGAAGAGTGTCATTGTGCATCCTGGCACACAGACAGCCCTGGATGCAGCCCCACGTGTTCTCAAAGCTACACAGGTGCCTCTGATTCCTTCCTAGATCAACTCTGAGTCCTTTCTCTCTCTTTGAAAGCTGATGAATAGAAATGATTTAACTCAAGAGGAAAACGCCTTAGTGTTGAGACCTTTTAATTCTCATTACTGATAACAGAGAGAGCGGGACAGTGGACCATGAGAAGCATTCTCTTTCAAAAGAGGACTGCTAAAATGACAGAACTCGTGGTTTTAAAGCATAAAATTTTAAAGAAAAAAAATCTGCTTCTCAGCATACAGCACTTTTTTCAGTTTACCAATTCACAAAAGCCTTTGTATGATTCAAGCAGATGTTCTGATCGACCAGGCTGCAACAGAAAATAGTTAATAAGATATCCAGCCGTTGATACATAACTAAATATTTCCATCAGCCTTCATAAATATTTTGAAATGTTAGGTATTCCCAGACAAGTTCTTTCAGTTTGCTAGCAGAACTCCATCAGTTAAAAAGCTTCCTTAAGTGCACTGGTAATTTTCTCTTGTGATTTTCCCCAGCAACACCAACTCCAAGTGCTGCATTAACACAGGTGGCAAAGCTACAGCCACTTACAGTTCAACACCATGTAAGAGACCGTCCTTGCGTGGGCACCCTGCTCTGTACTGAACGTTACAAACCACACACGGTGAGATGAGCAAACCCAGCTCTGTTTGACAGCTTTTTCTGGGTGCAGACTGTTGCTTAGACAACACACAGCCCTGTGCTTTGAGTCTCAGTTAGAGCCACTATCCTTTCTTAGCCCCTCTTGTTTTTTTTTCACCCAACTGGGCAGCCCTTGCTCTGTTTTTGAGCACTCAGGCTAATGCAGCCCCTGGGCAGGCTTTCCACAGCTCAATATTCTGCATTTTGTGCTGCTGGAGCTTTTAAATCATGCTGCATTTTCATGATGAAAGCCAGTCACAGACTTAAACTCTCCTATATGAACCAGAAAGGCCAACCATTAGGTTAAGAGACCCAGGCAAAGGCAATAAGCACGTGTGTGGCAAAACTGAGCTACTTGTCCCACAGCCCCTGCTTGTGTTGGTGTCTCACTCCTGTCACACGTCACTTGGTACCACTCATTGCCAACACGTTCTCCTTGGAGCCCTTAATTCTGGGTTATGTCAGAGAATAAATCCAGGAGAAGCAGCAGTTGTTGCTTTTGCCAAGACCACAGCAAATGCAGGATCCCTTTAGGGGTGGGCTCTCGGTGCTCTCCCTGAGCAGTGGGCACTCACCGAGCTGAGACAACCAGGCAGCTCAAGGCTTTAAGCGAGAACATCTGGTCATTTGCTGTTCCTGCAACAACTTTAACCACCCTAAACTTTTGGGGTCCCCTCACCTTTCTTCCAATTTCCCCGAAATCAGGCTGTTAATATGCTGATTTGAAGTTTGGGTGTTTTATGCTCAGGCCTGTAGGACTGTGCTCGTCACCAGAGCCCCTAAAGACGCTTTTCCCTGGAGTGATAAGCAAGACACAGCTCCCATCTCCAATGCTGCCTGCTATGTCCTTCTCTGCCCTTCCTTTGTAGCTTGTGGAGTGAGGAAGTCTGCATTTCACTTTTTAATTACTCCTCCCTCTCTGCAGTTAATACCAGAGCACTGCTATCTTTTGAGGACTGAAAAGTGGGAGCTGTATTCCCAGGAGATCCAGACCCTGGGGATGACTCAGTGAAAGAGGGACAGTTTTCTCCTTTGCTCAGTGTTATAAAGTGGGGACATTCTCTAATCTATAGAAAGCTGTGCATCAATCTTGATCACCCCAGATATCACATCCTAGAAATACAAAACCCCCCATTCAAACAGCAAAAACATTAAGAGCAAACACACCTGAGACAGTCAGACATGTCTAATTCACACCATCAAGCCCTTTACGAGCTAAAACTTGAGCTTCAGTGATTATGCCTGAGACATTTAAATGGCTTTAAATTATAAGTCTAGCAGAAGTATTTTTCTAATAATAAGCCATTAATTCTGGCAGTTGCAGACTGTCTGAATCTGGGTGTATAAACCGTAGCTGCATCAATCAGTGCTGTGTGTCTGACTATTTCAGGCATTCCTTGTTAGTGTAAAGAAAGAACAGTTTGTCCACCAAGCACAACAGCAGCTGAGATTCCTGTTGATTGATAACTAAATGTGCCGTAGTGAAAATATATTCGGATGGAGCTGGAGGAGCAGGAACAGCAAAGACGTAATGGGGGCGGAGGGAGGAGAGATGGAATTGGCCACAACAGGAAATTCCTTCTCACGAGCCTTCCAACGGGCTGGCAAGATGGATTTCATTCCTGCAGGTAACAGGGCCTTTATATTTAACCTTCTACAACATCTGTAACCATGCAAATTCTTCACTGCTCCATGTGCAAGCTCAGTTACTGAAAATTGTTCTTGCTGCTCAAGCCATTACTCCGCTGTACATTAGTCCTGGTTCACATACAGAATCCACTGATGTCAACAAAATTGGTGTGTAGAGAAAGCATACATATACATATATATATATATATATATATATATAAAGAGAAGTTATTCTGCCAGCTGAAGAATCCTTTATTGATCACAATTAGGAATTTGGACATTTCTGAAGTCTAGAGTGCTTTATCAAGAGGCTTCTAGGATTTATTTCCAGGGAACCAATGATTTCGCTGATAAAAATTGGCAGAAGTTCACAGATATTTGAGTTGAAGAAGCTTATTTTAAAAGCTTTACAGTTCTAGTTAGGAAAGGAATATTTTCTGCTGTAAATGTCAGTGTCATTATACACCAATGACAAGAAAACTTCAATGCATTTTCCAGTTTGGTGAAAATTTTGGGGTTTGGGTTCTCAGCCAGTTTTTGGGTTTTCAGTTTCTGGGTTCTCTCTGCGCTTTGACAGCCTGAAGACAAGCTAAAACTTTCAGAGCAACAGATTTCCATTTGCAAACTGTGAAATTCTAGGCCATAAAATGCTGACAAATTTTGGCCCAGATCCTGATTTCATAGATCAAGTAGATGAGCATCACTACAGCAGTGAGTAATACAACACTGGAATCTCCTAGTGCACGAGTCTCTCTTCTAAAATTCTTTTCAATCAATATGGTTGAAGATTTTAGAAACATTTAAAAAAGACACTTTGAAGCACGAGCCCTTCTTTTTTTGAGTAGAAATTCACACAGCCACTTCAGCACAATTAAATAATTTGCTTGTATTTAGGAACAAGCTGAAATGTCTTGGTCAGCTGATACTTGGAAAGGGAAGGGCTTTAAATACAACATCAGGGAGGTGATTTTTAAATGATTCTCTTTTCTGTGGTAATAGCCAGGTTCAGAGCTCAACTTTTCAAGGGAAAAATCTAAGAAAATATCTATACTGAGTTAGTTTTCACTCTAAAAGAGAACAGGCCACTAGGCACGCTCCTCTATCAAGACAGTGTATTTACAGATGACAGTCAAGATTCCATTCTTATTCCTGTTTATGACTTTGTATTTTTTCTCATTTTCTGCTTTAAAATTCTCCAGAATTATCTTCCTTAATGAGTTATGAAAAGCACAAAATAAAATCATGTGGCAGAGGTTTATGTGCTTGAGAAATCAGCCTGCTGGAGTGACTTCTAAATGAAGAAAATACAATTCTTCTTTTGTCTTTTCCTTGGCAATTTCCATGTAAACTCAGAAGACACCATTCCCCGTCCCATGAAGCCACATCATTCTTGGAAAAAGAACCACAACATTCATTTATACAAAAGAACTTCTCTGGAACGACCTAGGAATGAAAATCAGATTTATTTTTATTGTTTTAGGAGTTTGTTTTGTGACCTGATGAAGGGGCACCGCTCCATTCATGGCGAACAGAATTAACTCCAAGTTGGCTTCCCCTCTTCCCCAAGAAGTGCTGCAAAGAGATTTCCAAGGAGGTGGAGCTGGGGGTGGCTGCAGGAAGGCTCAGGCTGGCACATTATGCAGCCACTGTTAGCAGCAAGTGTGGCAGCAGAGCCATGGATTGGTGTCCCCTGGTGATGCTGGACCCACCTAGGAACTGTTTTTCTCTTTCATGTCCCTTTGGAATTCTTTTAGATAACAATCTACGAAAAAATCAGGTTGTAACAGTTAAAACAAAGATGTGCTCAGGTGCCTGGCTTAATGTGAGCCATTTCTAATCTTTTTATTTCTAGTTACAATGATGCAGGAAAGGTGGCAATGGAACATTTAGGTCCCACTCCTACATCCACAGGACTTTGTGAGGGACAAATGTTTCAGCACACTAAGACAGAATTACATAAGAAAATCCTTTCTCATAGATGGGGATGCATTTTATTTTCATAGTGGTTAGCAAACAATTTATTTTTATCCCTTCTTCCTAACCAACCTAATATCTCACCAAATATGCCAAATAAAAGCCCTCCCCACAGACTATCAGCTGGGAGATCTAGGAGGAACTAGGGGAAAACTGTATTTCAATTTTAAGCCTCCAATGCAGATTAGTCAGATGCAAACTGGGGTGGTCTGTCTGCCACCAGAGATTGTCTTGCAGAACATGAAAACAAACCCACAAAGTGGCTGACAGGCTATTCTTACATTTCTTCCCATAAAAGTTTGGTCATGGCTTCTCTGAGGATGCACAGCTGTCCTCGTTTGAACTGCAGGAGATCTCAATATCCCCTTTTATGGGTCGTGTTTCCTTTATCTTCAGCCAGATGGAAACTGGGCTTTTTCCTTCCAGCTTTGCAGTCTGGATTGCAAACTGGGGTTTGCTTGGCTTCTGCCCGTTCCTTTATTTCGGTTTCATTTTCTGTTGCATTTGTCTATCCAGGAAATTACTTCAAATTGCACTGGGATATAAATTTACAGAAGTAATTCCCTGTGTTAATCTGCTCACTATACCTCAAATCTTTAGAAAGTGGAATAAACTGTCTGGTCCTGAGTGTTCCAAGTGACCACACAGAGCTGCTGCATGTGCTAGCACACAGAATCTGACACCTCAGCTTCCTCTGCAGAGTTTTTCTATCAGCTATTAACTGCTTTAGGTGACATTTCAAAAATACCCAAGACAGGTATATTATGTGTCTGCTGGTGCCTGGTTTTTGCATGTTAATAATCCAGTTCTTCCTGTACAAACCTCTGAGTCCAACCTTTAAATCAAAAAATGAAGTGACTCCCAAGGAAGACAGATTTCTGAAAGCCCGTGTTTTAAAATACCCTTTGTTCAGAAGAACAGGGTCTTATTTTGTGAAATGCCTTCTGAGCTGCCTCACACACAAGGAAGGTTGTCCCAAGGATGGGGGAAGCCCTTCTCAGTGGTCACAGTAAGACACTCTGAGTAAGAACTTTCGGAAGCTCTGCATTCCTGTTTCAGATTTGACCAAAGAACAGGAAACCATTAATGATGAATTTCACCTGTAGAATCTTGTACAGACTATTCACGTTTCCTTAGGGGAAGGAAATAATTTATCTGATTTACTCTACACTTCTAACCCCGAGTCTATTTTTTTATTGTCTGCAAGAATTTCCTTGGTCTCAGCAGAAAGGCAGACACAGCAGAGGGTTCCAGTAAATCTTTGGACAAAACTAAGGTGTTTTTCTCCAGCCTTCTGCCCCTACCAAACATGGTGCACATTTGGTGTTGTAGCACTGAACTACTGAAAACTGACAACACAGATTTAGTAAAAATCGTGGAACCCTAGAATGGTTTGGGTTGGAAGGGACCTTAAAGCTCCTCTTGTTCCAACCCCCTGCCACGTGCAGGGACACCTTCCACTCTCCCAGCTTGCTCAGAGCTCCATCGAGTCTGACCCTAAAAACTTTCACCCATTGCAAATTAGAACTTGACAAATGACCAACTGTTAACAATTTTATTTTTTTTTCAACTCTACAAAACAGAGAACTATAAACATAAATCAGAACTTCCAGAAATGAGAAAAATTCTGGATCTTAAGGGAGTTACTCTCAAACCTGCAATACGGAAGCATGAAGAAAATGACAGAGAATGTGTTGAGAGCCACGACTGAATTATGGTCTGTGGAGGTCCCTAACGTAATGGATTCTGGATGGGGGAAGGAATAGACATTAGAAAGTAATTGTTGGTTGGTTTTTTTTTCCAAATAAAACCATGTAGTAATGCGTGGACACATGGCTTGCATTTTTGTTCTGCTTGTTACCAAACTGGTATTGCGTTTCAGTTCAGGGGGAATAAAGGTTAATAACTCCAGTTCAAAAGACTATTGTTGGCAAGCTTAAGGACACAAACCAGTCATTCTGTCCCCTGTACAGCAGCCGGCACGGCACATTTCTACCATAATCAGAAGTTGGTCAGCTCTAAACCATCTAATTAAAGCAATTATTCTGGGCTTTAATTGTTTATTTTTATTACTACAGTATCAAGAGGCCCCTGCTGAAACTGGGGCTATGTGCTCTACAAACACTTAGCAAGAGAGAATACTTTCCCTTTCAAGCTTTCAATATAAATAAATAAGACACAGAGGAAACAGACGGGTGTAGAGATGATAGTTATCTCTGGGTTTAGTTACAAAGTGTTAGAGACATGATTAGCAGCTGACCCTGCTTGGTCCCATTCCCATGTCTGGCCACTTGGGTGTCTTGGGTTTTATATATAATTTTAATCTTTAAGAACAAGAAAAGAAGAATAAAATGCAGCAGGAGCTACTATTTCAGCTACATTACTGGGTACTGAAAATTTCAGGGTTCTGATCCTAAAGACCACATGGTCTTTAGCAAGACAGAAAAAATTATTATCAGTTTCATAAATGTGGTTTCTATTTAAATAAGCTAATTAATTGTCTTAGCCATCCTTTGGCAGTTAAATTGAAAGCTCATTGAAAGCAGCTAAATACTTCCATTAATTTCAGGGGCTTTTGAATTATGTTCCCTTTCTGTCCCAACAAAACCCCTTTATAATATTAATTTGAAATTCCAAGATAAAAGAACCCTCTTTAGAGAAATGTACGGGCCTAACTAACATGAATTAAACAATCCAGCCACTTGTTGGGAAGTCTATCAGTGTTGAAACCTGGTCCTGTAAGGCCAACTTTGTGAGCAGGATAAAAGCCCCAGTAAAGCTGGCTGGGCACTTTGAAAGGACTGTGGTACCTTACGTGTTTTATTGGTAACATGAATAAATCCATCAGTGTCCCGAAAGCAAGAGCCTTTCCACCTCACTGGTATAAAGCAAGAAAGCCTAATCAACACACTTATATGTATAAATAGCTGGTTTTGATGAGGTAAGACCCATGAGTAGGTGTTTGCAAGAGTAAGGTCTCAGAAATAGTTTACAGAGAGTTTGCTCAGTTTACAACTAAACAAACTTTATGTCAACAACTGAAACACGAAGTCTAAAGCATCAGCTTTCTCAGGAGCAATGTTAAGCTCAGCAGAACTTTTCAAAGGAAGTAAAATCCCCTGCAACAATGACTACACTTAATCTTAACATGCAGCTTCTGTCTGGCACTAAAGCACTGCATTGCTATCACCCTTCTGCTCTCCACACATTCCTGCAGGGCAGTTAGTTTTTAATTCATTTAAAAATCCACTATTAAACAACCTAATGAAAAGCGTGCCAGAAAGTGGGCAGAGGTTCATAACAAAATAGCAGAGACAGAGAGCTAATTAATACCTATAAATAGTGTTTAGCTACAAGTTATGAAGTTTGTATAAAACCACATACATTTATTTCTCACTTGGCCACCTCTGCCTGCAAGAGCCAGGTAGACTAGAGGGCAACAGGCTAAAATATTTCACTTCTCACATTAGCATCCTCCCATAGCATCTCTCCTCTCTCTATCCCAATTCTTTGTCTCTTGAATGATGCATCTGAATCTAATCCCAACTGGCACTATAATCAGGCTGTGAGGGCTGACAGTGCTCAGTGGAAATAACACCCCTTTCACAGCTTAACTGAGGCATACTGTGGGTTTAAATAAAGAGCCCTATGAACATGACAGCAGATATTAACTGGAGAAATGCTTTTGCCATTCTGTTCCATTCCCTTAAATAGAAAATAGCAAGGAGCTACTGTTGGTCGATAGGGACAATAATGAGTTGGGATGGGAGCTGTCTGGAGCAATGGTTATCCCCAAACTGCAGATAAGCCGTGACAAAATGAAAGACACTTCAACTCCTCACACCGATCTTTCCCTCCATCCTGTTTTTCTCTTACATTTCTCAGAATCTGGTGTGCTCTCCAAAGCTTCATCTTCCCATCATCCTACGGAATTTAAAAGTGCCTAAAGCATCATGTCATGATGTAAAAATACAGGCTTAGCTGTAAGACATCAAGTGTTGCAATTCTCAGCTTCTTATTGTTATCCAAATGAAATCCAGTTATTTTTTTTAATGTACTGCTGCAAGGAACCATTCTTTAGCTATTATAAATGTAGGAGTTCAACTGGATTTGGTGGTGCTGAAACAGGTCACAGCTGAGCTCATTCCTTGCCCCTGTGAAACTCAGGCGGCCACTTGCTGTCCCAAATGCTCAAAATAGATGCAGATAATGACACAAAATGTACTTTATATAAGAACATATGGCTGTCATGGCATTTGCTTTTAATCCCAAATTGACCACAATGGTCAAGTTCAGGCAGCATCAGTCTGAGTTATATTACATCGTGTCAGAAATCTGAAGAACAGTGTCAATAAATGACATAGAGCATTCAGCTGCCCAGTGATGTCTCAGGATTTCTTTGCTCACAGTTACAGCAGTGGAAAGCAGTCAGGTTATACAGAAGGAATTACACAAATCATTTCTAAAGTAATCAACATGAACTAATTAGGGGGTATTTTATACTGTATTAACCCATTTAGTTCCCAAAAGCCCCTAGCAACCATCATCTGATTGAAATTCCAGCTCAAACAAAGTAAAATGCTATGCTGATTATTTTAAAGAATTACTTGCTGGCTATATATGAAATAAAAATTGAATGATTACTGCACTTGTGAGCCAAAAAGTACTGTCAAACCAGACAGAATCCAATAAAACTGGCCAATTCTTTTCCATATCCTTTTGCAATGACCATAGATAAAATTTTCCATATATAAAATGCCTAGTGATATATATTATTTAAGAGGAACAAATGGCTAAATGGGAATTCTAACCCAACATTAACTTCTGAACAAATTTGATACACTTCATTATAACAATTTTTGAAATATAGTCATCATTTTAAACAGTCTTACATAAACTTCCCCAAGCACTATAATCATACACTCAGTGAAATATTTCAAACTTTCCCTTTGCTTTTCAAAAGTGCACTGGCTGCACATGTCAACTTCTACAACATATAACTTTGGCCATTAAAATGTTGGACCCGAAATTTCTGTTTCAAGTGACAATTTGACTGATCTAAAACTTAGTTTGGCTACAAAAAACATTGTGTTTCAGTCTGAGTATCCACTCTCCCTTTCCAAAAGAATTTGTTACTCCCCTGGTGATGCATGATGGCTATTGTATAATCTTGCACTGCCCAAAAAGAGAGGCTATAGAATCCAGCCTATACAAGCAGAGATTTATGAAGTGGCAAATATTTGCTTGAGACAATTGCTGACCTCAGAGGAACATCTTCAGCAGCCCAGGCCTGCTGAGCGTTGCCATATGATTCACACAAGGATTAGCTCGGAACAAAAGCTGCAGCAACCCTGTATTTAGAAGGAACTTGGATTCAGGTACATCATCTCAGCTTGACTCCATGTGAAATTTAAATCCAAAGAGCATGAATTTCAACATTGTCAGGAGGCAAAAGGGAAGGGAGACATTAGCCTTAAAATATTTAGAAAAGAGCGTTTTAGGATCCCTCTGCAGATTTCCATCTTTCCCAGAGCACCCTCTGCCTTAAGGCAGGACACTAACCCTGATCTAGAGCTGCTCTAGGTGCACTTCTGATATGTCTCTGGATATGCAAGTTTAGACATCAACTTCAAGCTCATACTGAATTTCCAGGACCTTCCTCCAAAATGCACTCCAAACTCTCAAAGTTTACTAGTACAGAAAAACCCCAATCCAAATCATCTGTGAGATGATCCTCAACACAGGCTTGAAGGTGACACAAAAGCAGCTACAAAATCAGTGATGGACTTTTTCCAGGTAAAAGGACAAGTGAAACCAGCTTGTCACAGGAAGAAGAGAGAACAGCTCCACAAATCCCATGGCTAGAGAACTAATGAAAACAGGGCATAAGGAAGTTATACTGGTTGTCCATAGGGCAGTCCATTAAAACTCTGTTGATAACATTCAGGAAGAGAGAAGAAACATTAATCTAAGTCTTCTCATATGTGTGATGTTTGGGAATTCAAAAAGGCTTTGAGATGAGGTTTGTTTATCCAAACTCCTTGCTGAACACTTTCAGATGTCCCACCTCCTCTTGCACTTGCAAAAACTTTACGTTTTTCAGCACATCACACTGTTAGTTTTACATCTTAATTGCTGAGGAATATCCTTTTTTATCAGTGAAATAAATTTTTGGGGTCTAGCACTTTGCAGTTGTTTTTTCAGTGTGCCTGAGTGCCTACACATCAAGCCAACATAATGTGATTAGAGCAAATTTTATCATAAATGAGGTAGCAAGGGCAACACCAGCAATGAAGATGTGAAAGCACCAGATTTAGTGCACCTTAGAAAGCAGAGTGCTCTCAGGGGTCTTCGGAGAGTTTGCCTTCTCTTCAACCTGGAACAAGCTAAAGCCATTGCTGCTGTGTTTTTACAGCTGCTGTTCCCCCTGTCAGTCAGAGCACACTGCTCTCACACGTGCTACAGCAGGAACTGTAGTGGGCTCAGCGATACAACCTGACTAAGTGGGATCCTGGGGCAAGGAAAGAAAGATTTGAGGTGATTTGTCTGCTTTCAGAGCCTCCATCTATACCAGCAAGTAGCTGGGCCATTAGTCCCATGGGCTAATCAGTGTTTAATACACATACATCTCTCTGGCCACGATACAAAGTCTGCAAATTAGACAATACCCAGTCAGGACTTACATGACACAAGTATAAAGCCTGCAGCTACAGCCACACACTGTTTGTGGTCACTAGTCCTGGCTTCTTAAATCCTTTAAGGCTCTCTGAAAAAGCCAGAGCAGTTCTAGGATTGGAAACATCTGCATAAGAACCATTCACAAATCTTAGGTTTTCTGGCTTTCCCAACAAAAGATACTGTAAAGAGGAAGAAGAAGAGGGTGCCCACTGCCTACCCTCATGGAATAGTGATGGATTTTAGGGAGGGATCAGACAAGTGAAAGCAGGTTGCAAGGGGCAGCACCATCACACCAGTCCTCTTTTCAGGGCTACAATATAAAAAGCCGTGAGCCGTGCACAAGCTAATATATGATCTGTCTTTTATCTAGAGGTGTCTTGGAGGAGTTATACCTGCTGATCTTTCAATGACTAAATCAGATTGATCAAAGAATTACTCACATTATAAGCCTTGCCTTTATTTGGTGTTGAAAACCCATATACTATGTAAAAATGGTAAGATCCTGATATTTGATCTGCATGAGATTATCCCTCTTGCTAAAAGCATGAAACTCTGCCAGCTCCTTGGCTGCCAGCCACATAAATCAGCTTCTCATAACTCTTCCTATAGGTCAATCATCATTCATTTCTTTAATCTTTAAGACTAACTTCCACTTTTTATCCTGTTTCAGCTTAGTGTATATATATGTGTCCTATGTGTAAAGCATTAAGAGACTGAAATAGCTGTTGCCATCAATCTGATCTGCCTATTCCACATTAGATCCTTGCTGCCTTTTCTAAGATATGCAGCACTTCTCTGTATTATTAGAATTCTTGTTATTTACTTAGTTTCTGGATTAAGTGATCCCTTGGTGTTACCTCCAGATTTCTGGGAATGCTTCATCTACGTGTGCAGTGCATTTCAAATGCTTGGACGAAAGGCAGGGTGTACCTAGTGCTGATAACAGGCCAAACTTCGCAAATGTGAAGTCACTAAAAGTGCTCTCAGTGGTTTATTCATACAAAATCTCTAACAGCAGGCCTGGCAAAAGTACTGACATTTTTGTTCATCTGAATGAAAATTGAAAATAAACTCTACCCAAAAATGTAAATGTCAAACAAGGAAAAACTGCAGAACTAGGCACCAAATGGGGACGGGGGAAGAAATTAAGAAGATCAATCTGCAATGACTTAAAATCCTTGGTTACAAAACCCCCCACACCATAAATCGAAGATTTTCTTCACATATTGCAAAATCTATATGCCAAATTGTAATTAGGAACTCAAACACTGCTTACTAAATGTACAATATTTTAATCCTTAGCTGGTGTCACTGATTCAAGCAGTAATATTGCTTGAGGTGGGGCATAAAAGGGTGGAAATGTAACCACAGACAGAAAAGGGAAATGATTTGAGTGACTCATTATTGCCTTCATCTTTATTCAAGCACAAAAGCTGATATTATTCATAAAGGTGCAAACATGGCAATTTTTCTTAATTTAAAGTGGAGCTCAGAGACAAATTGTCAATCCCCACGCAAAAGGGAGTATTGTGACTGTTGGAACCTGTGATCCCCCAGGATAAGCTCAGCAGTACAAGCACATAGTGATCTGCAGGTTAGTGTTGTGTGAGGAACGGGAAAAGTGCTGACAGTACATGGTTGCTGACAGTACACATGAGGAGAGCTGGTGTGAGACACTTGTGCAGCTGCTCCGTGCACGCAGAAACCAACAACTCCCTTTTCCTGCAGTATCAGAGCTGAAAGATGAACAACTAAGTTGCCTGTGGTAGGAAATGCATCCACTGCGACACTGTGAGACTCGTCTGGGAGCGTGGAATCAAAGGGAGCCTGCACCCAAATGGTCAGTGTGCTGCAGCATCCAGCAAAATATGGGCTTGGATGCCTGAATTTTAATTCAAATATGATGAAAAAATTGTGACTGAAGGAACTTTGTACGTAAAATTAGGAAGAACTGAGAGACAAATTCATCCCCCACAAAATAAACTGACTTACAATTGGAATAATAGAGGTGTCTCTTTTTACATAAAATGACTACAAACTTAGGGAGTTTATGTATGAGGCTTTTCCAACCGAGATTGGCAGGAGCTCTGGTAATATGTAACACTTTAGGTTCAGTGTTTATTTCAATATACACAAAAATTAAATTTTATCACTTTATAGCATGCTGGATTTCACTGAATCACAGCTACTACTTTATCAATGCTGTAGCTATTTTGAGAGAAATAAACTGCTCTATTTCTGCTATATATACATCAGCATAGACAAATTTTTCTATGTGTGGACATATATGCACAAACACTACATGCACACACCTCTCGTGTACTATGAAGAAAAGCAAGGAGATCTATCTACAGAAAAGTTAATTCAGTTAAATCTGTGATAAAAGATCAATACTTCATCTCAGGTTCTGCACACCTTGCAACGAACTTCAAAAGCAAACACAATTTTCACAAGCAGCCTGGTCTATTCCTGCAGTACTTTACAGCCCTTTCCAGATCCTCACGGCATATCGTCTCCCTTTGGTGGATGAGGAAGGAAAACAGAGAGGTGAGATGTTCAGGGCTAGAAAAGAAGGCAGCAGCATGCTGAGGACCAGAACCCCGTTGTGCCAATGTTTCCAAACCCCCGAAACCCCAAACGCGGACGTGCAACCCTCCCGGTAAACAAGGCAAGCATCACATCAGCACCCCTGTCTCAGACACACATGCCCTACTGGGAAGTGCCGGCCACTTCTGGTAGCCAGCCAGTAAACTTTCCCCCTCCTCAGCGTGAACTCTGATTGTGTGCCAGTTCACTTACCCAGGAGTATCATTTCTGTCTGTCTGGTGAGCGTGGAACAATTGCCCTCCGAGCACCGCTTAGCCAGAGCCGGAAGAACTGTTTGCCTCCAGCCCAGCTGTCGGAGTCTCCACGCAAGATGCTGTGCAAAATGTTAAGTTAAAAGAAAACACGAGTAGGGGGAAAAGAGAGCTCTCTGAGAACCTCCACATGGTTCCTGTTGCTAAGGGAACCACTCCCTTTGTCTGCATAGGTTAGGAATGGCTGCTTCGTTTGGAGTCTGTCTCTTAAGTACCGAAAACAGCACAACAATTTCAGAAAGAAAGAAAGGGAAAAAAAAAAACACCCTCCAGAATATCTGACAACCAAAGGAAAACTGAACCGCCTTGGAATTCTTACATTAAAAACAGCTATTAATAGTTGATTTGGGTGACTCCAAGGAGGCTGTAGAACTCATCTGTGCCATCTGATGGGACAATACACCACTGCACACAGTTTAATTTACTTGTTGTAATCAGCTTTCGGGGATCAAGGTAGGTGGTTCTAGAAAGATAGATGAAGAAATCAGGTCCAGTTTACAGCAGGAAATGGAGAGAGATCAATAGCAAGAAATAAAAGCTTATAATAGGTGTTCATGATGGACTTGAAGAGAGATGCCTTTACTTAAACAGGCTCCTATAAAAATCCAAGACTGAATCCATAGCTCTGATTTCTGTAGGTGCTCTGCTCTGCTGCCTCTCAGTCCCCAGGCCCAGCATTGCAGTGACCATGTTCCTGAACCCCCAAATATTTGACAATCTACAGGCCCATTGGGCTCAGCCCAACTCAGCATATGGAGTTAGGAATCCCTGTTCCTTGTCCTTGTCCATCCCCAGTTTTAAGGAACACACCAGGATGTGTACTTCTCAATAAGGGTGATTTCACTGTCAGGCTGAGGTCCTACAACTTGAGGAGCTAACAGAAGTTATCAGGAAGATTTGGACGCTGGGAACAGAAACACCTTGAGTGTAACCTCAAACTTTTTGTTTGTTTTAAGAAAATCAGTCTCCTTATGAAAATATACAAGCTCAACATGCACTGCACAACACAATTGTGTCTTGCTCTCTCAGCTGACACCAAAAACAGCACCCTGAAATACTGTGAAGGCAATTTTTTTCCATGGACTTACTTGTTTCAGTACCTCAATATTACCGAGAGAGAAATGGTAAAAAGCTGAAGAATTCAGTTGTCACTTCATTGCACATGTTGAATTGTATTTGCAGCATGATATGTGCTGCAACCCCCTCCCTTCTTCCTCTCACCCCAATGAGTCAAATAAAGCAGCCAGGATTGCTTTGTGGAGGGGCCCTTCTGCTCTCCTTTGCAGAAAGGTTGGGAGGTTAGAGAGGGGCAACTGAGAGTTCCATTTAGGGGCATTAGGAAGCAAGGTAACGTACAGGTTGCCATTGAATCATTTCTAGCAAGGAACATTTAATTGGAAACCAATTAAAAAGCTTGTGATTGTATTTATTATTTTCCCTTCAGAGGTTTGATTTGAATTGCTCAGTCACACACACTCATCCCACTTTCTCCTTCTCATGGATAGACTGATGCCAAGGCAGATGCCAGTGAAGGATCTTGGGATTCTGTGCAGCCATAGCCAGGGAGACAATGGTTTTTAGGACTGAACTAAAGTTTCTGCCTATAAATTCTTTACCAACTTCTTTCTGCTGCTTGCAACCCATGGAATCTTCTTCAGTCTAATTACAAGAAGAGCGAACCGACGTATATTTAGAGTGCTCAGAGTTAACTCCCAGCACAGTAAAATTCTTCAACACCTCAAATTAATGTTTAGTGAGTCTAACAGTGTGCTTTATCTGAGCCTCTCACAAATATTTGGATACATATGCTATCATTAATTCAGGAACATTCTGCTGATCATTCACATTTTATCACTCCAGGAAAAAAAGACAGAGGGAGCAACATCAGATCACATTTGTGAAAGAGCCAGGGACAGCAACAAATCCAGCCTCCTGCATTACTACACAATGCGCCCCACAAAAGAAAAAAAAAATCAATGTTTTCCCCCTTATTTTAACAAAGACAGGAATTTCCTCTGTTTAATAGAAATGTTAGCATCTTATACAGGGCTTTTACCACTTTCCCATTATTACAAGAGCAACACTGCTTTGACAGACTGGTAGTGAGGCTCAGGTTTGATGATGAAAATGTGATTTTACACAGAAGTGGAACCTTTCCTTGGTGAAATAGTAAGAACTGTATCTATTACTATAAATCCCATCTTCTCAATTTAAAAATACACTGCATTAAGTACTGATGTCCTAAAGAGTCTTTGTTATGCTAATCCAAGGTATTAAGAACAGTCAGAAAAGGAATTCGTTAATAGCTACTTGAATCAACTGGTTTTTGTCCCAAATGTGAACACATTACCCCAGTCAGAAACTGCCTAACACAGTGTGATTGAAGTTTATTTATTTACTTACATATAATAAGCAACTGAGCAGCTTTGCAGTGCGTGAAGTGAGGCTATGGAAAAGTCCATTACAGTGCTCCTGCTTCAGGGCCCTCTCAGTCAGAAATTCAGTATATGTGCCTATTTTCTGTTTATTATTCAGCCAAACACATTGAAACTCTCTATCCCCTCAGTCCACTTAGTGACCAAGAAAAGATTGCCTGCCTTATATAAGGTGGCTTAAGAGGAATTTTTAAAACAAATATTTACAAAGCTCTAAAAATATTATCTTGTTTTGTTAAGGCTAAGTGTGTAAACACCGTACCTGTTACAAATATAGATCTTGTTATGCAATGAAAAAAAGAAGCAGATGGAGCTGTTGATAGCCTCGGTGACAATGGAGCAACATGCAGTTGCACAGGAACAAGTATTCCCCTTATAAGGAAAATTTTTCATATTCCTCAATTTTATTTATTTATTTTTCTCAGTCGCGAGCTGGAATTAAAATTCCGACATGAGAAATTTTCCATAGGAGGGTCATATTTAAAAGACCCTCTATGTTAAAAAAAAAAAACACCAACCAACCAACCCACCACCCTTTAGTTTGAATGAACTGACATGGATTTAAATGACCTGTGAGAGTATGTGTAGGGTTGTATGCGCATGTATAAGGTTTCTTGTCCACTTTCGGGAGCCCAGACTCCCGTCCCTCCTGGCAGTCTGCCAGGCAGGCCAGGAACGTGGAGAAACTTGACTTTCTGGCACCATTCCACGTGAGATGCCGGGGAGCTGAGAGCTGGGAAAAGCGGGCGAGCTGGCAGGAGGCCAAGAACATTTCCATCAAAAATTTCATTGGAATAGACGTTTTCATGCAACGTGTTAGGTTTTGGTGAGCCGGCGTTAGCTGAGGGGAAAATGTTCCACTGGAAAGTTTCCAGTTTGTCCCGGTGCTAAGATCTTGACACCGGGACTTCGTATTTTTCATGCAGCTGAAGAATGGATTTTTATTTCCCGGTGTCATGCACAGAGACAGAATGTGGTTTTACTGTACTACTGATTGTATAAAATTATTTCTCCTGGTACTGTAAAAGGAAGCTTTATTTTGCTATCTGCAGCAAGTGCTGCTGCCTCATACCCCCATGCTTTTTTGGCATCTCCTCACCCCTCAGTGTCTTTCCTCTAAATGGATCACAAAGAGTGTCAGCAGAGTGGTGAGACCACTAGTTTGTACTCAGAGACAGATTTTAGTATCTCTCTCTGGAAAACAATTTCTGTCTTACTGTATTAGTTCAGTAGGGAAAACAGTACACCTTGCAGTGTTATTAAAATTAATATGTATGGATTATAACAATAAACCTGTAACAGTTCTGACAAGTGTAGAAAACATACTAGCTTCAACTACTGAACTTCAGAAATCTCTTGAAAATGAAGTATTTAACACTGTCTTGAGGAAAGATGTCACAAAGTTGTGGCACAAAACTGAGGAAGAGAAGGTATAGCACTGGATGAATAGTCACCTGTATGTTGAATGCAACTACAACACACCCACACACACATCAAATATTTGATTCCACAGATTCTTCAGGACAAAAATGTACATGCAATATATATAATTTAGCTCTTCTTATTCAAGCTGCACATGTGACAGTTCTGAGCTTATTGGAAAACCTGAACCATGTTCAACTCCGTCAGTGATGGGACACAAAACTGGACCGTTCCTCCACACTTAGCTCCTGACCTGCCTCTCAGAACACTAATTCATTACACCCCATTCAAGAAGTGATCTCACTGGAAAATCTGAGCAAAACATAGGACAGAAGTTCCAGACTCAAAAAGCTAAGGAATGTTCTTTCCCCCCTTACCTTGTCTTCTTTTAAATGAATTAGGTCATTGTGAAAAGCATCAAATGGACAGTCCAAGGACTGAGGGCTGTTGTGGGTGCACAATGTACAGACCCTCTCAGTGTCCTCCTTTCACACTGATGAGTGGTAGAACTTCACTCAAAACCAGTGCAGAGCTATTAACCCTTAAGCCTGAGGGTAAATATCCTTATAATCACAAAGACAGTTTATTAATGCAACAATTCATCCCCCAAGCTTTTGAGTTCTCACAGCAGCAAAAACCCTGAACAACCCATTCTCACCTGTAATTCTCACTACTGGTACTGTGGTATTATCCTTCGGTCAGTAGCCCTCTCAACTTCAAGCATGGGCACCAAATTTGAGCTAAAATCAGGATTAAACATATGCTTATAGGATTGCTGTCTTGGTTTTGGTAACGAAATAAGCATTAATGCAGTAACAAAATGTCAGCCAAACTTGAGCTCTATACAGTAGACCAAATCCCAATCCTAGACATACTACAGCAAGTCAAGGAAGCCTGTGGACATCCCTGTGAGGCAGAGTTAATTCAGCTTCGTGTCTCCATTTAACTCCCTAGAATTCTTATTCCGTTTGGAAGAGTAACTCATCTCATTTTCAAGAGTATGAAACTTCTCCATCTCCATTTCACTGTTTCTGGGCTGTGTGACCACTTTCCTCAAGTACAATCGAAAAAATTTGCCCCAATAAGGAATTCATTTTTCCACAGGAGAAAATCGAAAGCATTCCAAGCCTGATGAAATTGATGTGAAACCATGAAAGAAAGCATTTGTAGAGAGCTAGCAGAGAACAAGTCAGACCTGTGGATACAGGTTGTTCAATATCTCAGAGCAGTTAAACGACTTCAGCTGGTGTTCACTCCTCTACTTGACGATGACATGTTACACTTCCCCTGACAAGAGCTGAACTCAGATTTATCTCTGCTGTTGATTGCTGTTCTTTATAAGACATAGATTTAGAAAGCTATGCCGCCCACTTGCAGCAGATTTACATTTCTAAACAACAGCAAAGTTCAGCCACAGCATCGTGCGTGAGGCTGCTGAAGCATAATTATTCTCTTTACAAAGAGCAAGTCTCTCAAACTATGTTTAACTTTTCATCTGGATATAGAAACACACACATATATTCAGACTAAATTTACTGTACTATGCTTGATTTCTCTTCGCTATAACTATTCTCTGTGCCATCACTGAGAGTATTTCCAATGTACATATTTGCTCTGACACCTCTGGATGATCATCATCGTGTTCTCTCATGCCCTTGAGTGAGATTGACTCACTTCCATCTCTTCTGTTGCTATGAAAAAGTAAATAGGAGCTACAAAGCTGTCAATGAATTGGATTTTTTCCCTCTGTCTTAATTTAATCCTTTTATCTATATACCTGAGATAGCTTGTTCTATAATCCAAGTCATATTCATATTTTACAAAAACTCTTGGTTAATCTTTTGCAGAAATATGTACCTGGCTCTTGTGTTATTTTCACTTTGATTAAGCCAGACAAGCTACAAAATAAAAGAAGCTGACTGCATTTAATGCAACTATTATGACAAATAATTCCTCAGAAGTAAGATTTTCAGAGAGGCAGGTCTTCTGGGGGTGCTCCCATCATTGATCACACACAGCTAATACTCCTTTCTGTGTCTCGTAAAGCAAAAAGAACTCCTAGAATTGAACTTCACCCACTCAATCAAAATGCCACTCAACTGCTGATTGAAATATCCTTCATTCAAATCAGGGTGAGTGCCTTTAATGGCTACCCAAAAGGCTGTCAAATTAAATAAGAAACAAAATGCAAATAAATTAGCATTCCTAGCTACTGATACACTATAAATATTTATGAGGAAAAAAAGATGCTGTAATTTCAAATGATACCACAGGCCTATTTTGTACAAACAGTTAAAACAGTTATACATGCAATACTGTACTTTGCAATTTTTTTCCATTTCACATCACCATAATCACCTAATAAATATTTAAATGGACCCATTTGCTGTAACTATAAAAGAACCGTGTAAACTTGTTGTCATCTAGACACATAAGCCGCAGTGGAGTCAATGAATTTCAACAGTCACTTAATATTGCAAGCCACAAGCTACCTTAAACCTGCCAGCAACTGTCTGCCAGGAAGCTACTGTAGCACCACGGCTACCTCCTCCAACCCAGGACACGAGATTCATTATGAATGCGAGCATTGCTACTCTAATTAGGCCTGGGAGAGGTTTAACAACCATGCTACAGTCTTGCTGCTGACAAATATAAAAATAAAGCCTTGTTCAAATTAGCAATGTGAAGTGAGAAGGCCTAGAAGCAGCAACTGTCTGACCAGTAGTGAAACAGTTCTAATCTATAGTGAGGTTATTTTGCTTCATAAACTGCTAGTATGTTACCTGCAGGAGGTCTCCCTGTAAAATGAATTATAGTAAGCTATATGTGATAATTAACCGTGCATTAGCAAATATCTTGAAACAGGGGGGCTCTGTTTTCTCTGTATTTTGACTAATAAAAGCATGAATTTGTTCAACAAATGATCATTTAGGTTGTGGAATGCTAAGCATATTGGAAGAACACAGTAAGCAATAGAATATTGTAGGTGGACTAACAGTTTCCTTACAAAAACAGGCTGTTTAATAGGCTGGCTCCATACTACGTTATTCACAGTACTAAAAACCACAGTGTTGGGAAGACAAATACAATATACATTTAAAATAATATAAACCTTGTACTCATATTTACTTTAAAAATGCCATGGATGTGACAATAAAAAAAAAAATCCATAAGCAAACGTTTATTTCAGAAAGAGAAAATCCCAAATGACTCTTTCCAGAATGTAAACAGATAGTGAGGCAATTGGTATGGTCATCTTCTGCAGAGGGGAAAAAAACCTCAGCTGGGTTTAAAATAGTCGACATCACATGAATGTGAAGCAAGGTAAAAAAAAAAAAATAAAATTAATTTATTATGTATACTGCTTAACACAATAAAAATAAAGTGGTGCCATAATTTATTTTAGCTTCATTTACATCTTATGAAAACATATTTAAGCATAACGCTTTATGGAGCTGTGACTGGACCAGCCTCACTCTTGGCTGTGGATCAGGGGTCAGAGCCACTGCAGCATACACAGGTTGACAGTCTGTACCTCTTTATTCATACTATATGGACTGGAGCCCAAGCTTCCAAACATCACAAACTGAAACCCATTTCACTACAAGTAATCTACCAGCTTTAGCCAGACTCCAGGCAGGAATGACTCATTGTAGGATTTGGCCTTACCAGGGTTAATTCGCAGCCCCAGCGTTACGGGGATGAGCCTCAGGCAAAAAGAGAAATTACTGAACAGTGATGGTTCAGTTCATAAATGTCGGCATTCAGGAGTCTCTCAAAGATTTTAATATCTTTCAAACATCAGAAGTGTTCTCTAAATGTAAGATAAAGCCAAGATCAGAAGACAGCCCTCAAATGTACGTGCCCATCTCCTTCCACCCAGCGCAGCTCTCACCTGCCCTGTGACAAACACACTTCCCTCGGCTGCCAGGCCTATTTCAGTCAAGGTGAGGGGTGAAATCCTCCCCGATTTCCAGGGCAGGGAGTTATCAGTCAGATGCCAGAATTATGAACAGGTAGCAGACACTCAGAGTAAGACAGGATGCTCAGGAAGTTGAGCTGTGACTGCAGCATCCTGTGCCACACAGTCCAGAGCAGGAATGGTCCTCATCAGATTCCTCAGCCTTCCTTTTGAACACCCCTTTGGTTCAACCAGAGGATATTGGCTTAGCATTGGCTTTTTAATATCTTAAAAAACTATTTGGAGAGTGTGTGTGTGTGTGTGTGGGCAGTAGAGGCATATACATCATACACATGAAATATTTTCATTTTGCAGAGTTAAATGATTGGCTGCCATCAAATTACAAAAGATGGGTCAACAACACATTGTTGGGAAAGTACATACAAAGGAAACAGGCATTCTCCTTACAGAAAACATTCTATATGGTTAAAAATTACTACAGATCAGTGGCAAGCACATGGCTACAGATTATTTCTCTTGCTTCACTACAGAAAGATAAGAAATTATAAAAGCAAATTTGCATTGCTCCAAGTGCATACACAGTTTCTGTCTCAAATTCATCAGCATCAATCAGTTGGTAAAGGAGGATGAGTCTGAGATTCTATTTTTCCCTAAATCTTATGTCAAAAGACATAAGCCTGTTTGACTTATGTCCAAGAGGAATTTCAGTGTATGATTTTTTTTAATGTCTCTCTCTTCAACAACATGATTTTTCTCTATAAGGGCATCAGATGATTTTAACCATCACAATTTGAAAGTGACCACATGTATTCATACCACTGCAGTTAATAAAGTTTGAAAATCCAGTGTCGCTTTTACAATTTGCTTTTCAAAACCAAACCCAAGCCCTTAAAAGTTGCTTTTACCATTGCACGAACCTTCAGTTTTCTAAGGTAAATGAGAACTTAGAAAGTAGTGTGCTGTATTTTCTAAGTTGAATTATATTTATAGACTCCCAGGCAGAGGGTAAGATTGCCCCCTTTTGGAATTTTTCAGAGTAACAGTCCAAATAAAGCATCGGGCGCAAGGCATTCCTAATCCCTGCTCAAGATACGCATCTCATTGGGGATTATTTGTGCTTCATGCTGTTGTGTTCTCGTGTTACTATGTATGTGGCTTCACATTCCTTATTAAAGCAACAGGCATGAAAGAATTCAGCTGCTCTTGCCAGCAACCACAACGGCACAAAATCTCGAGTCAGATAAAGGTAAACATCTGGAACCTTCCAAGGAATGCAGTAGTAAAGATGGAACATATAACTGCATTCTCCCCTTCTCTGCTCCGTAGGACAAACTTCAGAGACAGTAATCTGTAACTACAGACCCCCAGAAAGGAGCATCTGATAAAACTCACAGAGAGCTTAGTATTTTAAATAAGAAATGAGACTACTGAAGTGCCAAAAACAATCAGGACAGTTCTTCTGACTCCAGATTTAATTTAATAGCAAACCCTCCCTCGGAATACTGATCTGGCAGTTGGGCTTTTTTTTTTTAATTTGTCAGCTTTAATACCTAAATGGTGGTCATTCATCAAGTATACTAGTCCTTTAAAGAGATGTTCATGACCACAGGCAGAACATGCACAATAATCAGAAGTCTGGATGGAGATATGTATTTTCATTAAAATCTCATTTTTTAATTACATTGCTATCATGCCAAATGTATCAATGATATTTTTTTATTGAAAACAACGCAATTTGGTTCTTTAAAGTAGTTAATAATTAGTATTATTTGCAAATAAATCATCACTGTTCAGTTACTTGACCAGTATCTTCTAATTTTAGAAAGCTTATCATTTTGCAGTGTACAGTCAATTGCAATACACAGCACATTCCTATGTTCGTTTCAAAACTTATCTTTCAGTTACCAAATCTCATTTATTTTCATATGAACATGGGGGCTTAAAATCAGTAGAGCTTAATCTAAAGAAAAGTCTTAGACCAGTGTCAGCTAGAAGTGGTTCAATGACCATCTGACAAGGGGAAACATAGAGAGATCTCCAAATTGAGACAGATCAATAAACTGACACAAGTCAGTAATAAAATGGAAATCAGAGAGTATTAGTGGGAGCTACATCGATGTATCTCATCACAGCTAGAGAAGACATTTGTTCAGGCAAAGTAAGAAGAGCAGGCAGTCAGTTCAGCACATCAGAAACAGAGGAAAACAGAGGAAAACGGAATATTTCAGCTGTGCAGTTCTGCTCAAGAAGCATTAAATAACACCCTCTCATTCATCTGTTTCAGTCCCAGACTCTAAGGATTATAACATTTGGGTTTCCATCTTACTACAACCAAAATTATATCACCAAAGGCTATTGTCTTCCAATAATATACCTACGGTTCAATCAGCTAAACTGAGATTAGACTAATTGATAGGGAACAGCATACCTGAGCATCACGGCTCATCTTATGCCCTGAGCACAATACTGTGGAGCAGTGTTCGTGTGGGTGCTGTGAAAACATCACCAATTCACTTCAGTGCAAGTGCAGCACCAATGGGTCGTGTCACTTGTACCTCAGTTTTTAAAAATTTTAAAAATCAGCAGTAACATTTTTGCTGTGGTTGATGCTGTAATATTCTTAACCTCTTAAATATCAAACTTTTAAGAGTTTGACAAGAGCGATCCTTGTCACTCACAGAGGCTTTACCTTTGCTTCACGGCGAGGAGATTATCCCAATAAAGAAGATCAGGTATTGCAAATTTTTGTGTTTTCGTAAAGAGGCTGAAGTCCCTGCTTCACTGAGTAGAACTCAGAGGAAAAACCACCATTACATATAAAGCCCCAAGTGTAACAAGATGAACCGCAATGTAACTTTCCAGACTGTTTGCCCAAGCTGTTTAATGCCCTGTGTATTTCTGCTGAGGGAAAGTGAGAGCTTAACTTGAATTATGTCCTCGCTGCTTTCGAAATACTTTAAACAGTTATTCAAACTGTAGCCAGTGTGTCATGCATTCCAATACAGAATATAAGAATCTATGTATTTAGTGTCACTGCAAGACTTTTACCTACAGTTTTCCTTTCGGAGCCATGAAGTTAATCATAAGGAAGGAATGCACACTCTGATCATGCTAATTAGCTCACTGAATATGACTTCTAAAGAGATCACTTAATGTGTCCTCAAGGATGCTGAAAACCATTTTATTAAGAGAAATGCTTGGTTTCCTTTACTGACACATTCACTGGACCAAAAGGCTGTCATGAAGTAATCTGTAGCTGTCTTGATATCTATATATGGACAAGAAATACCACTGCAAAAGATACATTCTAGATGTAATAACCACATTTTATAGCCACTGAAAATTACTCTATAAGGGTAAGGATAAGAGCAGGAGAAAATTCACTCATGCTTTCAGAAAATTTAAATATGAACTTTCCAGGGCATACTTTTTTACATATAGAGGGCATGAATCAGTGCTCTGGATCTCTCCACTGAATTCCATGCTTTTATTTTACCTCTTTGTCATTACTGAAGGACACTAAGGAGCAGGGCCAATTGATACATAATTCTACTGATGATTGTAAAAGTGCTTTAAAAGAAGTGTTACATGCAATAAACTTTTTTAACTGCTTCCTTAAGCTAAGAAAAGAGCACCTCGTTGGTTTTACCACGGCTCTTGCGGGTAAGTCCTAAAGACTGTGCTCTTCCCTCTTTTTCTGTGCTCTAAGGAAGGATGGAAGGCATCACACCTGGACCAAACCCAGCCCCACTGCAGAGCAGTTGTCACCAGTACAGTGGTACTTGCAGGACAACTAGGAATTCTGTTTGTTTACTTGCTTAGAAGGAAAAAAATCATTTCATCCTCAGGAGTGTATTTTGGAATCTGACTGAAGCATCTGAAGGGGCTGATACAGTGCAAATAGAATCTGAGTATTTGTAGCACAGAGTGACTTGAAAATAAAACTCTTTGTGAGTGTAGGAGAGAATGCTTATTATGTGCTTCCATAATCACATATTTCATCCAAAATTAGAATCTGTTGAGTAAATCCCCAAACAATTTATGACTTCTCTAAAGCAATTCCCCAATTGTTCTTCAGGCAACTCAAAGGCCATGGAGCACAGAAACTGCTGTAGGCTGCAGAATGTTTTCATCTGACTTATTGGTGACTTTCACTCTGCTTTTTCAATATCATAAATGCAGCTAACAGATAAAGACTATTTTATATAGGAGTTTTTTTCAGTCATAAATCTATGGAGAAATAAATTTTCATTAGAACAAAAATCTATCTTTTTTTGGTGGTGGAGACCAAGTTTCTCCTAAAACCTCCTAAAAAGAGCAGCTGTAGTTTTCCTAGTAACTTTTTCTGAAACTGCTTTGATTTTAGGGGAAAGGATTTCTAGTCAGCTCTAATGATAGGGAGAATTACCTGTCATCATTCAGTTTGGCTGATCAAGGAGTCCTCACTTTTTCCTATAAATGCAGAAAATACCTATAAAAATCTAGATTTATAACACCTAATAGCATCATCCACTAACTCTACACCTGGGAAGCTGTAGGAACAACAGAGGCAAGAAGTGCAAGAGAGAGCCTGTTGAGATTAGCAGTAAAGACTCAGAATAATTGGACATGCCATCACAGTGAAAACAAAGGAAATGGGCATTAATTCCTCAGTGAATTACTGGCTGCCCTTCTGTCATTGCTTGTATTGAGCTCAGTACCAAGTCTGAGGTAAGTTCTTTGGAGACTTTCTTTATCATGAGCTTAAAATCATTAAACTGCCTTTAAAAAAAGGAACCAGTGCCACCTCATGCAGTATGTGGAAAGAGTACAGACAAGAATGTCATGCTACTTCCAAGGCAGTCAATTAAACTGTAACATGCATGTGCAGGCCAAGTTTCTTCCATCTGAAGGAGCAGTCTCCACGAGGCTATTTAGTTACATGAATCACTATTTATCTATAGCCTCTGACAAGATACAGCCAAATCAATTTCTTCCAGAGAAGACAGACTCAGGCTAAGTTATATCCCTCGTTTTCACTTCAAAAAGACATCATAATCAGTTTATGAAACGTGAAAAAAATGTAGCCTGTTGCAGTGCCACGGTTCCCCATAAATGTTCTAAAAAACAGAAGGGCTGTTGCTATAGCAGGAACATGAGCTTTGAATTCGTTGCTAACGAGTAGGGCTTGGAAAACATACTGAGAAATAATTGCAGGTTAATAACCAGGTTTCTGAAAATCCAAATGATCCCTTTTTATTCCATGTGTCATAGCAGTCTGAGTCTGGTAGCACAATGCTACCCAATCTTAATTAGGTTCCTTAATCTTCCATTGGCTGGAGTTGATTTGTTCCAGTCAAAACCGGTCCCCTAAAGTTTTTGGTAATTCCCAAACTTACTTATCCTATAGTTATCACAATCAAACACACACCTTTTAGGGAAGAATCAAAGGAAAGAAGAACTTTTCAATAGAAAACCAGTTTGTCTCAGATCTGTCATAAAACTCTCTGCACACTCATTGCAGTTGGCCAGTTTTTAGTACTGGGTTTGCTCATGTGTGAATGCAGGTAAGTTATTGCTATTAACACCCTTAATACCTGCTTAAACTGACTCTTGAAGAAAACAGTAGAAATATAAACAGTTCTATAAATGGAAATTATAAACACTGAGTCTTAAATACGAGCATTACTTGTTTATAAGTATGTCCCATGAAAAGATATTGACCACACATCAGAGTATCAGTATATACTTGGTTTAAAATATCAGCATGTATTTGGAAGGCAAAACAAAAGTGTTTTCTCCCCAGCAAATATTTCAAATTCCATTCTTCATATAAAACATTTTAAGTATTTAGAGAACAGCAAAGAAATAATCTGCCTGTGCATCACAGTAAAGAAAATGCAATTTTCATTCTTCAAAGATGAAAAATTGTGTCCAGAAACACAGAGAGTAATCTGCTCATCAGGTAAGTGAACTATGCAAGGAATTATTTGAAAACACTTACGTACAGTGACTCCACTTTGCTTTCCCCCTCACTCTGGTTTTCACTTGTGCTCTTATTCAAGCCTCAGCTGAAACAAACTGTCTTTGACAGGGATGCATTTCATCAGAGCTGCTTTGTCTGTCTGCAATTCCCTGGATGAACACTCTTCCAATAATTTATGTCACTACTGGGGCTCTCTTGCTCCCCCAGCACGGGCAGTGTGGCTGCTCTGTCATCTCCCACTCACTGAGCTTCTGCAGGGCAGAAACAATAGATGGGCAGCTGACAACTGATAGCATCCAACTGCTCAGGGAAAAGCAACCTGAGACCACAAAGTAACACTGTAGATGGTAAGGGTACACTACAGCGTGTCATCTGTCCTCCAGTGGCATTTTGAACCCCCAGAAAAACTATAAAATACTGGTAATAAGCCTGTGAGGGCACAACAACACTGGAATCAGTATCATGAGTGTCATGGTATTCAAAACGTAGATGTTCCTTTAAAATGAAATTCTGTTTTAATTAGGGGAAAAAAAATATCTCAATTTCTCTTTACCAGGAGAACAGCAAAGGCTGAAATACTCCTGGCAGATAAGATATTCCCTTCAATAAATTAAATTACACTATTGATGTCAGCACTATTGTGCTGACAGTGAGGATCAAAAACAGTGTAACTGTCTAAATAAAAAAGGAATAACAAGAAATAATTCTAATATTCTGATGAAAGGCCATCTTTCTAATACAGCTTCCTAAATTTATTCTGGTGTATGAGATACCTTAATTACAGCAACTTCTGTGGTGAAACAAGTGAACAGGTGAATTGTAACATGAATTTTCAAGACAAGCTCTCCATCAAAAAGAGAAGACTTCTCAAGATTCAGCTGTATGAATCAATAATCATTCCCACAAGCTTACTAATTTATACAGTGGTAAATTTTATTCTGTTAAAGGAGTTCACAGAAATTTTATTAGATAGCTAAGGTTAGGTAACCATTCAATTTGGATAGAGAGTTAAGATAAGAATTTACACGTCCACTGGAAAATAATTAACTCGCTAACATCTATTAATAACCACAAAAACTGCTGGAAGAGGCAGTTCTGCTACTAATTTTTTGGAGTTCAGTGAAACTCATTTTTATAGACAGGACTAAACATTTTTAACACTTACTTTACAGCCTCCTCTGGGATGGTACACACTGCTGCCAACCCAGCACCACTTCCTGACACTTCAGAGGGAAAAGAAAGAAATGTTCAGCACAGCGGCAGAAGAAAAGCTGAAGTGCCTTGATTCATTTTTCCACATTGGGATCTGAGATAACACAACTTTTAGAAGAGAATCTTTTTGAACTGAAATCAGCAATTTGACTTCTGCCCCCCCAGGATGTTCCCACAACCAAGGGCAAGCCATACTGATGTCATCTTATGGGGGGGATGGCCAACAAATATTTTTATGCCTCGATAGAATTAAATTATTAATTTAGAAGTTTACAAGGTTGTTGAAACCTTCAGGCAAAGAAGTTGAAAAGTATTATATCCTGATTCATTTTAGCAGTAGCCCACGGACAAAACTTCCATGAATGGCAGGTCTAACTTTCAGGAGTGATTCGGTCAGATCAGGCATCTAAATCATTTTAGGTGCATCTGAAACTTGTGCTTGAGATGAAGCCAATTTAAGGAAAGAATGTATAACCAAGGTTTTCTTAAACAAGCACCAAGTAATGTAACAGGGCTAGAAAACAACTGAGATGTGAGTATTGCTTGTTGAAAAATTAGCAGGGACAGCTATTGCAGGATTTCCTATGACTTTATGCAATTGTCAGAAGCAAAGGAATGAGGCTATTTTTAAAACAGCTGCTGTTTAGAATGTTCCCCTTCAGATTTCCACTTCTAAATCTCAGCCCAAACTGTAACAGGGACCCTCTGCTGACACGAGAAAATACTTGAGTCAGTGTTTTCCTTCCCAATCTTTCAGCTGACCTAAGCAGCTCCTAACACTTTCCAGGCTAAGATGATTCAGTACCACAGCTAGATAACATTTTTTTCACTCCTTGCTGAAGTACAAAGAACACACAAACAGTCTTTCACTCCTTTCAAGCTCAAACTTCAGCAGACATCTTTCAGCTCCCTGGTTCTCTGAAGCACTAACAATTTTCAGTTTTACTAAGGCTCAGATAAGAATGAGTCAGGCACTGACGTCCAAAGAAAGCGATGTCCCGCTGTGCCTGTCATTATATAGGAAGACTCTGACAGAGAATTCAGGCTGCCATGCCTTGTTATCCAACTATATTCCTAACCAAAGTTGAGTTTTCCCTTTTCTGACCCCTTCTGGAAGGCTACCAGCTGCAGCGGGAAGCCAGAGCTGCTTCACTGGGTACCAGACCAGACCCATTTGCTGTTTACACTAACCTGGAAACACAGTTTCTAGGGGCTCACTCAAACCTCATTTTCTCAAAACAGAATTACCAGAATCAGGGAGACACTAAACCTACTGAGATAAAGCCAAAATGGCCATTCTCAGTTTTCTAAGTTGCCGTAGGTGTCCAAATGAAGAAAACAGTTCTGCCAGAGTTTTGGCAGGTGTCCAGTGTTCTGGGCCTGATCAACACCCACAGAGATCCTTTCAGAGATTCAAAAGGGAGTTACTGAAATGTATATGAAGCACATTTATATAAACAATTTCAACAGTCCCACATAAACCCAATTTGTGCAAAGCTGAACATCATCCACTGAACACCAGCAGCACCACCTTAGTCGGAAGTGTATTACCAACATTATGAAATCCCAAATCAATCCAAGTGGGACATTTTCCCTGTCAATAATAGCAATAATGGCTTTTGCCTGGAATATCCAATCTTTCCATTTCATGAGTAGCGTCCTCCTACTTCAGAGATGGGGAAATCAAGCCACAAGAAAGGTACTGGCTAAGTAAAAGTACCCAGTACTCAATAGCTAAAGGCTGGATTAGAACCCAAATATTTGAAGTTACCACCCAGATCCTCAGTAACCAGCCTGCCCAGAGAGCTGACAGAGCTCCACAGCCCCTGCCAGTCACAGCTCCATCTCCAGTGGAGAAGTTCAAACCCCAGCAGCCAACAGCTGTGTGTGCCTTCTGCAGGCACTTTCTGAGTGCTGGGGCTTCTGCTCAGGGCTGGCTGTTTTTGGCCGGTATTCACAGCTCCAATTGAGCAGACTCTGGCGAGTACACCTGGCAACAGTGGCTCCGAACAAGGCTGACACAGACACACAACACAAACAGGAAGACATGGAGAGAGAGCCTGGGTGTTATTGATATAAGATTGTATTTTTACTAGGCTAATAAATACAGTGTCTGCTCGTTCCTGTAGGTGTGTGGAAATCTCATCTCGCAATGTCACATTCCTGAAGAGCACAGTTGGCATAATGCAGATAATGTGCTTTAAATACAACACTCATTACCTCCTCATTTTATAAATGAGACTGCAGCAGACTGGAGATAGGGGAAAGGTGGTCCAGAAAGCTGCTGTCTTCACTTCTGATGCCGGGTTAGCCACCATCACTCCTATCAAGCCAGCCTAACTGCTTTGCTTTTGTGGGCTCTTAGGGAATAAAATTATTACAAGTTTGGAAAAAATAACAGCATTGACTGTGCTGACTTTTGATCAATCACCACCCAGCCAGGAACGTCAGACCTATTAAGTGTCCCTTCTTTGCCAAAAATTAATGAACCAAAAATAAGTACCAGAGGTTGGAACCAGCTCTGTCTCAATGCCACAGTCATATTGGAAAATGAGGAAAGGCAAAAAGGAGTAAAAGAAGGAAGCCAAGGTTAGTAATAATTGCTGCATGCTTTTTTTTTCTTCATTATTACATAGGAGAAACCACTAGAACTCATGGTAGGCAAAGTGAAGACAGGTAATTTTAGATTTTATCAGTCAAAGTTTCAAGCAGATTTAAAATAAGGAATGGATAACAAATACTCTTCTTGTCCATCAGTTCATATACACATGGAGCTGAATAGAAAAACAGTCAGCCAAATGAACCAGCCATCAAAAAAAGAGAGTTTCAAACCCAAACTCATGAAACGGCATGAATTAACTCATAGTTTTCCTTTGAGCCTTTAATTTTGTAGTTCCTGGTGAATTTTCATGAGACTGTCCCAAAGTTTTTGATAAACTACTTCATGCTGAAAAAATATTAAATGTGCTTTTTTTTTTTTTTTAAATTAAGTTTAAAACAAACATTCTAATGTCTAAAAATATAACCAAGAATCTTTATAGTAATCCAAAGAAGCATGGTTTTTTAAATTGTGCAGATCTTATCAAATTTCAGCAGGAACATAGACCATTTTTCTTTTATTTAGTACTATTGCAGCCTATTTTTTTTTTTCCCCCCAAGATCTTTTGGCAACAATAAGCTTATTTGTTTTCCTTTTATGAAATGGTCAGATTCTCTCAAGACAATTAAAAGGAACCATGCTGTTTGAAGTAACACTGCCATTACCCTGCCAATGAGCCCTTCTAATCCCGAGGTTACGGTAGGAGCAAAAGAACTTTAGTACGTGCAATGACAGCCAGTCCCACAACTTTCAAATGTGCCATGTCAGAATTGCAAGAGGAAATTGCATCCGTTAGGATTACACTCGTGAATCATTTAAAGGTTAATACTTCCAAAATAAATTAAAAAAAAAATTCATTTTGACATCTGACTTTTTTTTTTTTTTGGAAGAAACCAAATCTGAAAAGTATCAGAATGCCAATTTGGCACCCACTTTCCACATGAAGTGTCTTACCTTTTTCTGTTTGAAAGCACCATTAGACTTCCACTTTTCTTTACAAATCTAAAACTTAGCAAACCTCCAAATATATTCTCATCTTTCAGTATTGAAATCAGGGGATGGATTGGCTGGGCACCGCCTCACACCGCAGCTAGTTTTTCACAGACTATAAAACAATATTTACGTTATTCCATTACTAATATTAATTCTATTTTTATGTTATTGTGTTGTGTACAGCATAAACAGGCAGTGCCACGTGTATTCCAAGGCTCTGAGCAGTCCCCCAGCAGTGTGATCCGAGGCTCCGGGATCCGCGGTGCCAAAGAGCCACCCCATCCCAGGCCACGGGACCGGAGCATTACGTTGGAAATGCCACTTCAGCTGTAAAACCTTCGCCTCTCCTCCCTGTCACGTCATACGGTGGTTTCAGAGAGGTATTGAAACAAATATTTACACCATCCCGACGGCCAGGTGTGCAACCCCCAAAACCCCGGCCCTGCGGCGGATCCCGGCCCACCGGGGCCTGGGAGCTGTGGGGGAAGGAGTTCAGCCATGAAGAAAGGTGTCTGAAATCTGGCTCTGTCCCCACTAACCATTAGCAGGAGAGAAACTTCCCCTCAGAGGAGAGAAGCTTTCCCTGAGGTGTCGAGGAAGATGCTTTCCCTCAGGTGAAAGGACAGGAGTCTTCCCTCAGGTGATGACATTTTTCCCTCAGGGGACGACATTTTTCCCTCAGGAAACAGCAGTTTTCCCTCAGGTGATGACATTTTTCCCTCAGGTGACAACATTTTTCCCTCAGGTGTCAGGAGAGAAGCTTTCCCTGAGGTGTCAGGAGAGATGCTTTCCCTCAGGCGACAGTAGTTTTCCCTCAGAGGAGAGGAGAGGATTTTTCCCCTCAGGTCACAACAGTTTTCCCTCAGGTGACAGTATTTTTCCCTCAGTGCTGGGCTAAGCTGAGCTGGGCCCACAAAACCCCACTCTTCAGGCGGGTTGGTTTGATTATAAACCCTGCTTCATCTCCCTCAGCCATTGTGTCGAAGAGGATGGTCATTCCTTGCCGTCTCACTGATCTAATGCTCCTTGATCAGGAAATTCCTGAGCGCTTTCATGCCAGAGGGCTGGTCCAGTCGCAGGTCCAGGGCCTCTTTTTGGGACCTGGGTTCTATTTTAGTGCCATCTTGCTGCTGATTTTGTTGTCGTTTCTTTCGGTTTTTATATTTTGTGCTTTTGTTGACAGATGAGTGAACTCCACCTTTTTTTCTGAGTTTTCTGGAGTTTGGAAAGGGTTAAGGGAGATGCTGCATTCAGTGTATCGTCATCTTGGGCACTGGCTTTTTCCATGTGGCGAATAAAAAGTGATTTAGCACAAACAGCTAAAAAGGGAGGGGGGAGGAAGGGGTTGCAATGTGAGACATGCAGTCATTGTCAAAGATTTCCTTTGCTAACTCTTACTTTGCAGATTTAGCAGCCAACATTACATGGAAAATGTTGGAGAGGAAGGAAATTATCCCACTGAGTTTCTGCCATTGCTTTTATCTCGATTCCCTGGGGCTTTATGGGGGCAAATTGGAGTCCAGGCAAGAAGAGCTGGGAGGCTGTGGAGTCTATCTGACTTCAGGCACTGAAACTGAGGAAGATATTTTTAGTGAATTCACCAAGTACTGTGATCAGTGGTAGTTTATAGCTCAGGTATCAGCCTCTGGGTCGCTGCCCAATGTTGCTCTGCTTTCACTCTTACTTATAAACACATCTACATCCAGATAAAAGCTTCTTTGTAAATTTTATTTATTTGGAGGTTTCTGCATGTGATGGAAAAGCTTTAAATGGTAGATGTAGAAGTAGCTCTGGATCTAGACAAATTTTGCACTCACCAAAACAAATTTGAGCCGAATTTAGAAGTAGTGCCATATGACATGCTCCTGGGGAGTGAGAGGCTGGCTGTAGGCCCAGATCTGACAAAGATCTTTTGCACATTTTTATCTTTATAGTCTCTGAATAGTCTCACTGATTGTTCTGTCAACCTGAAGTACTAAAACATCACCAGGCTGGCCTTTAAGTTTTAAAAGATTGATCTTTAAATCAAAGAACTTTTAAAAAAGGTATTTTTTAATCTGCTTTCTGTTTACTGAGCCTTAAGGAAACATCTGTGTCATGTTTTCCAGTCTTTTTTTCTTTGCAATGACAGAAACTCTATTTTTTTCCCCAAAATGAATCTGGAGGCTCTCCTGCAGATTTATGACTTTCAGAAATGAGATTTTAGGCAGATATCATTGTAAGATTCTTGGTAGGAACTGAGAGAGTTGGCAAGAGAGACAACGCAACCCTGAGCATTGAAATACTTGTTTAAAGCCCTGGATCACAATTTCTCTGGGGCAAGAGCTTTAATTGTATTGTGGCTGAGTGATGAACATGCAGTTATGTGTAAGACTGTGCAGCTTCACTCTCCTGCTGCTGTGAGAATCTGCTGCAGTCTTTTCATTGCACCAGTTTCAGTCCCTCCTGCAGCTGGTCCAAGGAAAGTACCAGTGAATTAAAGATAATTACAGGCCAATGACTGATGCTCTTATCCTATGGAAATCATGGGGAGTGAGTAAGGTGGCAAAGATTTTGATTTACCTTTGAAGCAGGTGTCTTTTAGAGAAAGCCAGCATAACCACAGCAGCAATAACAAAAAAAAAAACCCTTGGAAAAATACCATGGAAATTCTCCGGATAACAACCAGAAAATTAAATGTTGTGTAAAGGAGGACAACAAAATGAGTGTGTAGCTGGAAACAACAGAGAGCAGGCATTCAAAGGGTATTATTAGTGTATTTTAATTAAAAATTAAAGCAGGTTAGGGGCTGACCTAAATTGTTGGCAGTGAAATCGAACCAAATCCAAGAATGTTTGGGTGTTTTTTTTTTACATACAGCACTCAGCAGCCCCGGCTGCCATCAGGCAATGCTACTACAAGGTTCTACAAAGAGAGCAATTACACAGCCTCTGTCTTGGTTTAGTGTGACAGACAACGGGTGAGTTTTATACATGAAGAAATACAGCATAGAAATGGTGGGTTTTTCCCTCTGAAACAGAAAATATTTCTGTGAGGAGCTGAATCCAGATCTCATGTCTGATGAGAATATTTTACCTGCAAGAGTATTCTTGCTTGTAACGTTTGTGACAATCCACACTGTTACTTTATTGTGTAATGGAATATTTTTTAGCACAGTTTAATTAAGTGGGTGAGTTAAATACATATTTACTGTATATTTTTGTCACAGTGTGCCTCTGCCATGTTTTCTATGTCTAGATGTCCAGTGTAACCACCGTAGATTTCCATGGAAGGAAGAGACATGGATTACCACAGGGAAGAGCAATGCTGTATCTGCCCAGGTTGGTGCACATTTGAACACAGATAGCAAAAGTTGCCTGCAGTTTGAGTTACACAAATTAACATTTATTAAAATAGCTGGGCTACTAAAATCTATTTTTATAGCAAGCAAGTGGACAAAGGGAAATGAAAACAGCTTTGCTTGACCTGCAGGACACAGATAAACAGTGAAGCAAAACTCAGCCAAAAATCCCCATGTCCATGGTCAGGGCTTGCAGACAGAGTTAATGAACTGTCAAAAATATCCTGTGGCACTATCTATGTCTTTTCAGACTGCAGAAAATGTGTTTTCCTTTGCAAGATACTATCTCCAGCCAACCTTCTTCTAAGCTTAATTATCTACAGATTGTAATTACTGATTTCCCTCTACTGAGCCTTCCTAAAGTACATCCTTCTTTTGGAGGAAACTGTGGGCAGAAGTGTCACAGCACCTTCAAGTGTTCTGTGTTGGTACAGCCCTGGCATCGCTTAGGACTGGAAAGGCCTTGGTACAACAGTGATTCTGCGTAATATTTCTTCCAAAGATCTCGATTTTTCTTTTTTTAAGACTTATTCAGGAAAAGGTAACTTCTCCAAAATTCCTTGAAGTTTTCCTCATGTTTAGACTACTCCAGACAAAACTTGCAGAATGAAAAATACCTGTGGGCTGCAGGGCTTGTTCTCGAGCTCATCAAACACAAAGGCTTCCTTTGTCTTTAGGAACACTATATTGCATTATTGAAGGCATCATTAACTATCTAGGAATGGTTTGGGAAAGGCACCTGCTGGGTTAGACAAGTGGCATAGGGCTCAAACTTCTAAAAATGTGACCCAGTAGATTTTTGGCTTCATCAGGTTGCTTGTGAGAGACCCATACCAGGTTCTTTACAGCCATTGAGGAGAAAGCCTAAACCATGTTTTGAAATGCAAGTCATGGTCTCTTGTATAGTCTGCTCTGTGTAGACAGAGCAGTAATAAATGGTTTCTGGGAAAGCATATTTAGTTTAATTGCTACTTCACTCAACAAAACCCTGATAAAACCCATAATAAGCAGAGCAACACTCCATAAGCTTTTTAATGGTTACAATATAAAGGGATTCCCATTTGTCTTGCTGGCATTATTTATAAGAAACCTTCCACTACATATAGGTTGGGGCTTAATTTCAGCATTTTATGGCCAATCCTGACTAAACAATGCACCATATTGTAGCCACTTTATTAAAACAATTGGAATATGATCCCATTGTAATTTTATATAATAATATTCTTGAGAAATATTTTTTTTAGTGTTACTGTTATGCTGGAAATCGATTCTCAGTTGCTCAGCATTCTGGCACCTGCATACTTAGTATATATATGTATATGTGTGTGTGTGTGAGTATTTCTAATGAGGGATTGGCTACTTGCCAGATTAACATACTAAAGGCCATGATAAAGGGGATACATTTCAGTTCAATAATATAATCTAGTTAAATATCATAATCAACTCTTTGCAGACTGTTGTGGGTCTTTTCTGCAAAGAGGTGTGATTTTCATTAAGACCTATCTTAAATATAAATCACCAAAACAAATAATTTCTTAGGCTGCAGTATCTAGAAGCACCAAGAGCACAATGAACATTTCTAAAGTAAAGTCTTTAAGAAGGTTGATTTTTTTTCCCCCCTTTACTTAGTTACTGCAAATTATGAAAGCTTTCATATATATCTTTGACTTTGAAGAAAGAACTTAATACAGAATATGTTATACTTTAAGGTAACATATTAACATTTTTCTCATCCAAAATTGAGGCTGAGCAGGCAAATCATCAGAAAATAAACATTTTTTTAAAGAAGATGCAAGCTGGTTTAATTTTGTTTTCTGTTTGAATTTAGCTTGAGATTTTGCAACCCTTTTATAAAACTAACATATTGCAAAGGAGGACTGATATTTTTAATTTAAACTTCATCTCCTTATAACTATGAAGTCTGAACTGCATTTCTTCAGATGTTGCTTTCATATGGCTTGTCTGTGTAAAACAAATTGGTAAATAATTTTATGTTTATTCTTAATAAGAAAATTCAGAGGAATCTTGTGTGACTTGGTAGACAATCTCAGTGGCATTACCATGCTGCCCTCTGGAGTACACTGACAAAGCACCACATGGTGAAAGTTTTCTAGGCATCTGCTCTTCCTCGTGGCATCCAAGAAAATTATCACTGGAAAAAGGAAAGGCTAAGCCCTTTGAAAAGCAGGATGAGTATGCAGTGTTTCACTTCACTTAGCCCAGAATTTTCTGGGTATGTGTCAATGGTTACGTGTTGATATGTAGGATTTCATCCCTGGCTAGACCCCAATGTATTTGATTAAAATCTAAGTGATTATTGCAGTGCTTGTGTTCAAATTCTTTAGTGTAGATTTCAATGTTTGGTTTAGAATCACCAGGCTGAGGTTTCTCAGCAAAACTGGATTGTGTCACCTGGAGGTGCAAGAACAGTGCCAGACTGTCTCATTCAATCCAGCTTCTGTGGCTCCTGTGTAACCTGAGCATCAGAAATCCTGGGATTCTACCAGGAGAAAGTAGGAGGTACCAAAGACAACAATAAAACACATCATCTTTCTTCACAAGCTCCAAAATCCCTGAGACATTTGGAAAACATATGCATCTGTTGTTTCCTAAATTAGTTCATCTTTCTCCAAGATGTGTCTTGTGGAAAAACTAGAACCTCCCCTTCACTCCTCCCTCTTTCCCCTGCCTTCCCCAGATTGCTTTAAGTCCATTTAAGAATGAAAACAAAGGTCAGGCATTTATGTTATTGCTAAGTTCTGAAAAAAGCAAAGCAACAACAACAAAAAAAGAGTGAATTTTAGGCTCAGTTTGAATTACTTTAATATCTTTTGAGGAATCTTGTACTTAATGTAGATATTTAATAGAAAGATTGCCAGTTGCAGTTTGTATATAGCTGGAAGTGGGATTAAAAAACAGCGCAAGCAGAAATTATAACAAACACCTCCTTAATCCTGCTTCTCCAATACACATATATGTAATGTATATAATTTATGTTCATTTCTGAGTCCTTTCTCATGCTTCCACAATAGGAAACAACGCACAGGAAAGGTTGTTATCTTCAAAAGTGGTTTTGGGGACTTTACAGCACCTGGGAGCAGCTAATTAAACTGCTAGAGAGAAGTATGTCTGGACACACAGTTGTTTTTCCCAAAGGATATCACACCCTCTTACAAACATTAAATTAAATAGTTGATTACTTCACAGCCATGTTGCATGAGCAGGTGCTTCAAAGGTGGAATCAGAAGTGTCCTGAGCACTGCAGCTGTTCAGTTTGGGATGGGATCTTCACTGCCTG
>JAWWES010000042.1:4345924-4359130 GCA_035583135.1 Lophotriccus pileatus
CAGGTGCTTCAAAGGTGGAATCAGAAGTGTCCTGAGCACTGCAGCTGTTCAGTTTGGGATGGGATCTTCACTGCCTGAATTTTACTTGGACAGCAGCTCACTTGGGAAATGAGTGATGATCTGGTTTTGATGATTGATGGTTGATGGAAAAGGAAGGGAAGTAAGCCCAGGTGTCCTGCTCTTTAAATCCTAAGTAGACAGTACTGCCTCCTTTATGCTGGAGTTTGTCTTCGAAAAAACTCGCTCTGACTTTTTAGAAGGCTTAAGATTCTAAATCCCTCTGGCAATTTTAAAAATACCACCTTCCATTAATAATCACTAATGGGGGAAAGTTTAATATTACTAAATAATTGTTTGGGGAATATATTCCCCATACAAGTGAGGACTTCTTTGTGTGTATATGACCTGCACAGTGAAAAAAACCCCACACTATTAGTATGTCTTAACTTTTTCTTTTTGTTTTCTTTTTTTTTTTTTTGAGAAAAGATGGCATCAGCAAATAAATCCACAATATCCTGGTAAATATTTTTAAAGAGGATCCAAAAACAGATCGGAGCACAAAAGTAGCTTTACTAACAGCTTCTACTAAGATTAAATATATATAAATATATGTATATATCTCCCAAGACAAAATACACAGCTTCATATAATCTGCTAAAGAGAAAAGTAAATATTTTGCAACCACAAATGAAGTCAAAGCATAACATTGTGGTGAGACTTAAGAGGAGTTAACAGACCAAAATGTCTCATTATTTCACAAATTATAGCAGCATGAAAAAATACTCCTTTAGTTTCAGGATACTTAGCTCTGTTTCATGAAATAAAAATATGTGGTTAAAACAAAGCAGCGTTTCAAGCCCAGCTGGGGGATCTGGCTGAGCTCGGTGTGGTCGGTGTGAGTGGCACCCAGGCCACACTTCAGGGATGACAAATGTGCTGCTTTCACACTCCCTGGCACGTGGACAGAGCTCCGTGCACATGACCCTGGGCCCAAACGGAGGGGCAGGACTCTCTGGGTGACACAGCTGAAGGCTTGTGTTCCCTTTGCTGACGGTGGGGATGAAAGCACTGGGGCCAAACTGCGTTTGGTGGCCCTGACCCGGTTTGTAGCGGTGCCGGGAGCCAAGTCCTGCCCTCGGTTCCACCCTGCAGCTCCCCTGAAGCCCACGGCGGTGCCAAGTGTAACTGAGGGGAGAATTCAGCTGTTCAAATACTCCATGGTTACCAAGCCAACTGGCAGCAATTGCAAGGGAATAATAGGAGTGTTGAGGGCAAGAACTGAGGAGCCTTCGCAGGGCGGTCTGGAGATCTGCACAGTGCTTGTCTGCAGACTGTCTGGCCTCCTGAAGTCAAAGCTATTAGTTTTTCCTACTTGCTCAAATGTACTACAGACAAAAAGAGCCTTTCACTGGTGAACACTGATAAATGCCCACCAGCCAGGGCTCCTGCATCTCTCAGTGCATTGTGGCAGCAACCTTTTGTTTCTGCCAGACCTAATCTTGAAGTTTCCCGGGGCAGGGAGCAGATCTGAATACATTTCAAATTTCTAACACAGTAAATCACTGCTGTTATTAATGGAGTAGAGCTGAGTAGCTTCCAGGCTAGTTATGACACCAACAAACCCATCTTCTTGCAGCACAAGTTACTTATTTAGTGCTTCATATTACTGAAATAGGGGACAGGATTTCTGGCTCATACAACGATTCCCATCTGAGGGAACCAGAGATTTTTTTTTCCATTTCACAGATGAGGAATCAAGATCTGAAAGTATTTGTCTGTGCTCATATCAGAAGAAAGGAACTGAAACTCTGCTATGCTTAGTTGTAGTGGCCTCGTATGTCAGACACCAAAGGGACACTTCACATGCAATGTATAAAGACCAAACTCATGCTTCCAGTTTTTTCTGGAAGAAAATATATAAGCAATTTTCTACAAGGAACTATATACTCCAGTATTTAGAATTTGAAGCCAGAAATTATTAAATATTTCAAATCTGCAGGAAATGTGAAATAGGAAGAATCTTAATCTATTAAGCAAGGTTTTGTCCATTTGATTAATAAATAAATTTTGCTTATCTAAAGCACTTTCTTTCCTAAGATACAGAACTACAAATGGTTCAAAGAGAAAGACTGATATATGCAATGCCTCGAACTTGGCCTTAGTGTTTTCAGCATGTTGAAAGACAACACCCAAAGGTGGGAGGGCAGAGACACAAGGTACTCAGCTGTAAAATGAGCCCATTTTAATTATGCTAAAAGATCCTGTGTCTTCAAATGGGTGAATGTCATTTATTGAATTGCTCCTCATTGAAGAAACTGCTTTCTAATTATATATTTTCTCTGGAGAGAAAGCCATGTTCAATAACCTTTTTCTATTTTCATTGAAAAAGAACATTATCTTTCAATTAAAAAAATATAGAAGGATGGAAATTAAAACTGCCTTTACAATTCGGGTTTTTTTCTTTCACAGGAAGAGGGGACTGAAGGAAAGGAAACCTTATTTAAAGGAAAGGAAACTGTCCTTTAAAAATGGAATAGGGCAGTCAAAATGAGAATTGCTGTTTTTTAGAGTTGTGTTTAAGCAGGAGAGTCTCCACATTGCAGCTCGAGGAGGACCAGTCTCAGGTGGCTGAAACGGACAGAATTACACAGGAGTCAGAGGAGGAGTGATGATTTACACCAGGCATAGGATTGACTGGAAGACTGTAGTGTTGGGGGTTTGGTTTGTTTGTTTTTATTGTTTCGTTTTGTGGGGATTTAGCTGCTTCAGTACCCACCAGGATTATATTTTAGAATCTCAGTGCTGAACAGTCCACAGTTTCATAACTCTCTTCATCTGTTAGTGCAGAAGGTTAGGCCAGGAGTCAACAGGAATTATGAAAAATGTGAAAGGATGGAAGGAGGGAGAATTCTCTTTTTTTCTGTGCCTGTTTCTGTGTGCTGCTCTATGCCCCAGAGAAACGAAACAGCATAAAGACCAAGTCACCCAGAAAGGTGAGAGGGCTCGTGTAGAAACAACATTCACAGGCATAAAAACCCCAAACAAAACTTTACTTTTTACCCAGCAGAGATTCTAAGACAACTGAGCAGCTTTTCTGTGACCACTGAAAGTGTCAACATTTCATCCTCACTTTGCAGAGTTGGCTGAGAGACAACTCGAAAGCGAATCCTCCCACACTCCCCCTGTAACAGAAGCTGCATCCATATGATCTGAGCACAGACAACACTTTGCCAACAGACAACTCTTATGCCTCCTGAGAACCTTTAGAAGCCTCTGTGTTCATACAGTGGGCATGGGGCACTGTGAGGCTGGAGATAAAAAGCATGTTGTGGGATATGATACAGCAGTTCACCTCCAACACCTCTCTCTGGGGAGGAGAACATCAGAGGTCCAGGGAGAGTCAGCATGATCTGAAGAACGGTTTGGAAGATGGGCAAGGACAGGATCTATCAGTATAGCCCTCTAAGCATGTGTCCTGAAGTTTTAGTGGTGTGTGATTGATTTTTTTTTTTAATATGAATTTTAAATCATTTAATCATCATCTTGAAGTGGCTTAGGATTTCATAAATACAGACATTCTTAGATTGGTTTTAAAGGTTGATTTAAAAGAGCCTTTTCCATCTCTGAAAGCGTGAACATGGGATATTTTAATCAAACAAGGAAGGTGTTCTTTTCCTTAGAGTCACTAATGAGAAATGTAGAAGAATAAAAAACTCCAGAGAATGGAAACTTGTATATAATCATGCTGAGTATATTAGAACTGCTACCAGTGTATAAGGCAGCGTGGTACTGATAAAATACAGTAATGGTAATCAGCCACTGTGAAAAAGCCAGTTCTGCAAGTACAATCAAACAGAAGCAGCAATCAGTTTCCCATGCAAAACGTCCTTCCTGGCAGATACAACTCAGGAAATATCTTAAATATGCAGACAGCTCATGAGTGCTCTGATCTGGTTGGAGAGAGATTAATTACACCATAGATAACAAATACATACACCCTGTGATGTGGCTGATTCACTTTAAAGTGCCCCTTTTATTCCAGTACATCGAGCTGATTAGCAGGGAAAGCACAAAACATTTTTGACAAATATTAGTAATTTTCTGATTGCTGAAGTTACTTACAGTGATGGTGAGTTTAGTGAGTTGCTGCTGGACTTTTTCTACAAAGGACACCTTGATATGCTTCATTCATGTGGAACATCTGAAAGGAATAACAAGGAACGGGTGGAATTTTCAAGAGAAAAAGAAAAATCATGAAACGCCCACCATAAAAGCTAATTCTCTATAAATAATCTCAATCAGGAAAACCTTTACCCCTGAGACAATCCAAGGCTGCCTTTTTAGTAGCTCTTTCCCTTGTGACAAGAGCAAACTTTCCCATGCCACAAATCATTCCCGTCCATCATTTTGATATAATCTGAAGAAAAGTCATCCTACCACCAGAATGTGCCCCGTTTTTTTCCAGGCTCAGACAGGGACATATCTGCATATTTGGTTGGTAAGACCTACTGAGCTTAGAATCAACAGCTCTGATCTTTCTGGTTGGTTTTTCCACTTCAGACCAGTGATTTCATTTTTGTAGTTAAGCCCTTGCTTAAATGTCTTCTCAAGCTTAATCTAATTCTTCTCTTGGATGAGCTTCTTTAGTTACCATTGTGTTGCTTAGTTTGTATTACATCAGTTGCATTGTAGAAGAAACGTGTTGGTCTTTGCCAAGAGGATGTATGAATGAGTTCCATGGATTTGGTAGAGTAGTGCTGTTTAGTCAGGAATCGAATATTTGTTTTCTATTTCCTAGATGGAATGGTCTTTCCTTTAATCTTGGGAAGTAGTCTGGCTCAATCTCTTCTAGAGGCTGATTTTAACTAGGTCTGATTTGTGAATGGGGCTGTTTCCTACAGGCTTCAGCAGCCTCTCTTCCTGTCTCATACCTATCATTAAGGTCACAGAACAAACCCAGCTCCAGATCCATCATTAACAGCTCCCAGGATTCCTACTTCTGCTACTCAGTTTCTTATTCCATTGCTGTGGTTGCAACAGTAGGAAAATGTTTGACTTGAAAGCAATATCCTCGTACTAAAGCATATCAAGCCTGTTTTGAAACTGCTTAGAAAAAGCAAATAGTTTTTCTTCAGTGGGAAATAACTACATTTGCTATTGCTCTGGCCTTATGTACATTGCAAAGAAAACAACCAGCTGATGGCCAGGTTTTTAGGTGCTTTTTTTTCACTCTTTAGTAGCCTGAGGGGAGATGAATTCTTTGCCCAGCCAGGAGACTTGCGTGCCTGGTTTGAGTTATTGACTGCGTGGGTTTGCACTGCACAAGGAATTCCAGCCATAAAAATCTCATTCCAAGCCTATGTTATTGGTCATCCATCCTGGGCAGATGCTGGAAGATGTGAACTGACACTGGTACCAGTGTGGTATCAGCAGATCCTGAATGGTGACTTGAATAAACATGGAGATGGGAAAGGGACCAGAAAGGGGAGGAAGAGACCACCCTTGCAGGCCTTTGCTGAGAAGATCATTTATAGAAACATCACTGCTGCATCTGAGGATGATAACACAGAGGTCACGATCAGCTCCTGCAATCACTGCAGCAGTGAGGATGACTTGCAGGTTCAGTGGTAAATCCAAGACAGGATTGATTCCGGGTTGTTCTTACACACAACGGTGCAAAATGACAACATTCCACTGCTCTTTTTGTTTTATAAAGGTCATAAAACATTAGTCCAATGCAGGGCAAAAGGAAATGAAGATCTGATCTGTAATCTGCTTCTTATAACACCAGAGGGCTGTTGCAGATCTCACCAGCACTCCTGTTCGGTACTTTTATTAAATTCAAGAAACAAATGTTACAAATTTGACTTGGATTTTACCATTTTTAGCATTCCATTTGCTATAGGGTGAAGTTGGACTGAAGTGTATTTTGCTAGATGTTATTGTAGGGTTCTTTCAGGTTGCAAGGAAGAAATGTATAGAAATAGAAAAAGATTCACTTTGAACTATAACAGTGGGTTGCTTTTCTCTGTTCTCTCCCAGAAATTCCTCTGAAGTATTATTCCTACTCTAGCTGCAAGATATGTGATTCAATTAAGTGGAAAGGAATGACAAAAATAATGACTTTTTATAGTGTACTTTCACCAAATGGGGAAATGAAGATAGCTACCTAACTTACATAAAGTTTTTTATACTAAGAGGCTGCCACAAACTTCTTATGAAAACATGACTGGCTGCATCTGGCAGCAGCTGGTGTGACATTTCATCCTTTGTCAATACAAAAAGCACTGTTACAATATCACATTTTGATATGACACAGAATTTATCAAACTACTTAATCTCAATGGGACAAACCATAAAGATGTTATTCACTTGCTTCAGTAAAAAGGAAACCATAAAAAAACCTTACAGGTTTGATCCAAAAGAAAGTGCTGAGAGAGAAAGTTATGTGTTTCATTTTTGCTTTGAGCCAGGTTTGAAAAAGAACAATCTTTGAACCCTTTAAAAACTTTAAATTTCAATTTAGACTTCTAATTTTACTCTCAGAGTTTAATCAGTTGGCTACTTAAGTAAAAAGAGGACTTTTAAAGATTTCCATGGATATCGAGTGAAGCTCATACTCACTGCTTACATTCACATATATTCCATATATTATTATGTATATTCTTATATATTACATTCATTATGTTCCATCTTGCTGTGGAACACACTATATAAAAGAAGAGGGACTTTTCCCAATACTGTCCAAACTGAGTAAATTATTATCCTAACCTTTCCAGTTCCTGAGCAGCACCTCTATTCTGAGAAATAATAATGAGTTTAAAATGAGAGAAATGCAGAAAAGACTTTTTTGTGAGCCTTTCCCTGCAAATATTTTAACTCTGCACTGTCCATTCTGGTTACAAGCCATGCTTGAAGTTCCCTTAACACATTTTGAAGTACTGGCCCAAAATTCAAACCAAGAATTTAATGGACTCTGGTACATTTTGGATCAAGTTTTGAACTCTTTTGGGATGAATATTTTTTTCAATTTCAACTTTCCTCCTACTGCACCACTAACAATTACAGTTGTCAATAAACATGAGATCCTCAGTGCTGACAGCCAAAGTTATTTTAGTCACATCCTACCTAGCAGTGCTCAAAGTCCTTACAGTTAAAATATGTTTTTCCTTTGGCAGCCTTTTTTTGTGGTTCAGCATCATTTCCCTCCAAGTGTTTTATCAGCATCCAGAACTTGGTCTCATAAACCAAAACTTTAATTAGAATTCTTTTCATTATGAGTCAAGGGGCTAAATATTGACCAAGAAATTGCCTTATTCTTGAATGTTGACAAATTTTTCCCATATGAACTCAGGAAAAACCCTGATGGGAAACCATCTGTAGGCCACCTGAGAGTTCTGGGTGTTTTATTTGATAGAGGCAGAGACAACCCAACCCTGGCTGGGGATTATTGGCTCATTGGGCAACTCCACTCGTCTGATGCTGTCTCTGAAGATAACAGTCCTCACTTTTTCACCACAGTTTCCATTATGGCTTTTGTTTGATTTTGGAGCTTTCTCATTGTTGCAATCTTATTTTACTCTATGTACGTATAGTGGGCAGACCACAGGGCCTGACCCAAAGCCTTCATGTCACTCAACAGAATCCTGAACTTAAGTCAGTGGATAGGAAATGTAATCTTTTTATCTAATGCATGTGTAGCATGCAAACATTTTGTTCGAGTCGTGTGGCAGAGGCTGAGCCTGCTGCACAGCACTAGATGGCAGCACCATATTGCACTTCCAGGGAGATCATCCCCTCGCTGTCATTACTCATCTGGGCTGGGAAAAGTAATCTAAGTGCAAAATAGAACCACATTTCTTCCCCGAGTTTGTTTTGGTCCACAGTCTGAAGCTGATCTAAGCTGCCCACAGGCCCCATTTCTCATGCTGCTCACAGCACACTCCCCTGCCTGGGACAGCTCATTTATGTGTCTGCCAAGAGAACGATGGATATTGTGGGCTCAGACACCAGTAAAATCAAATAGCTTTATTCATATCACACTTAGGCAAATCTACCATCGTGCAACTGCACTGAATATCAGATAAACGTCAGTAATGTCAAGGACATTCCTTGAGTCCATGAGTTTATTACTCTGAATAATATCCTTTTCCCAGTTTGATGTACATCAGCAATGTTTTCCAACAGGACATTTCAGTGTTTGTTCCTTGAAACCATCAATCTTCTGCACAGTAATTAGACCCACACGAAAGATGGTGTAAAAAGAAGCACACAAATATTGAGTGACCCTTACACGGACATGGTAAACTATTAATAGAATTGAGTGAATAATCCCATTCAGCCCTGCTGAATCTAAAGGCTGGATTTCTAACCCTAAATGGGATTAACAAAATTTCCAGGCTTTTAATCCATCTATTGCTATTCTTTTAAAGATTTGTCTCTGAAAGTCCAGACATTTTGAAAGATTTCTGTCATTAAATGCCCACGACCTAAACAGATTTGGTTTGGGCCTTGATTTTAATAAAATATTTTTAATTTAAAAGCCTTAGATCACAATGAATTATATGCGACTGGAATGTACATTATCATCTGCCTTCTTAAATGAAAGCAGAGGGCAGCCAACTGCAGATCCAGCCTTGGGGATTTTGCACTTTCTTGATTTGTGTTAGAATGGGTCTCTCTGAAGCTGCCTGATATTCAGCTGCACATTAAGAGATTGCAAACCAGAGCGTTCAGGAGGGAGGACAAATATTTTAGGGTGTCACCTATTGCGGGTGTCATCCAGGGAAGCTTCTTGCAGAAGGAACGAAATATCCACAGAACTTTTCAGGAAGGTCTCTTGTCATTGCGCACGACTTGTGGGAGGTCTCACAGCCTGCTCGGTGATGGCACAGCCCGTAATTTCCATCTTCCAGGGCCCCTGTTTTATACAGTGGTCACCACTGGGTGTCACCAACCACAGCCGGGAGCTCCTCACAGGCTGTTTGAAATAAGTGATGAGTGCAGGACTTCACCCTGTGTTTCCAGGTGGCAGTCGCAGACTGTAATTAATAGCTCGAAGAACAAGGTTGGCAGCTCATCATTTTGCTGAGTTTCATTATTTGGGGAAGACTTAAAACTTCCAGTTTCCAGATCTCAGTAAGTGCTTGCTTGTGAGGCAGTTTTGCAGTATTCAAGGTTAAGGAGCTGGCCAACAAACTTTCAAAGCTGACAGAGGGACGTGTTTTGTGTGTGTTTGAGTGTGGAGGGAATTAATGCTATTTTGAAGGAATTGAGGTTTCTGATTCACTGAGACACTGAAACTGCAGGGTAAGATTCCTGTATAATACCTGCACCAGAATTTACCTCTGCATGTGATTCTCACATAGACCTGAGTGAGGGTCTTTCCTAGGAACTGATACTCCCAACTCCGAACTTCCCTCAGTGTTTCCTTCAGTAATGGCCACATCCAACATTTTTTCCATATACAGAAATATTAGAGATGTACTTTAGTCTCTGAATGGCATGAATTAGCAAAATAATTATGTTTTCTTAAGCCAAGTTATTATTTTTTTTCAAAAAAATTTTTTTCTGGTGTTTTTCCAACTTGAAACATCAGGGAAGTATCAGGAAAAAGGAAACCAAATGCTGATGTGACTTTTCAGATGAAAAAAATAAAATACTGTGTCTACATTGCTCCTGTTTCCCAAATCCCTGCTGTTGTCCCTGCACAGATCACGAGCAGCGTGTGCCCGCTGGTGCCCTTGTTTGTCACACGGTACCTGTGGCCCTTTCCGAAGGCTTTGATGCTCCTTCCTGGCTCTCCTGTGTTTGGGTATCCAGTTTCCTGTAGTCTTTCCTCACTCCTAAGCCCTATTTACTGCCCTTTTCCAGGTGCTGCTTTGCCCTCAGTTGCTTCCCATGTAACTGTACTGTGCCTCTGTGTGTGTCGGTATTTGTGCTTTCCTTCCCCCCTGCCACATTCCAGGCAGCGATCCTGCTGCCAGCTGACTCACCAGGCTGGGGACACAAGGTCACGCTGTAAGACAACGAGGCTGCCAATTTAGCAACATCATCCCCTGGATCAGAACACAGAGGTTTTGTTTGTCAGCATCCTCAAATTATCAGGATCTGCTGCCCTGAAGTCCATTAAGCAACGATCGCGTTTCCTGCGGGTGTGTGGTTTGCTCTCGAGGTAACTCTGCTGAAGCCAGAGTTAGGATAATATTAAATGTATTTATTTCTATTCTAAGATTCACAAAATTGGTTCCCAATGAAGTAAAATAGTATCTGAAGCAATCTGGTGACTGGGCTGTTGTCCCTTTGAGACTGCTGCCTCCAGGGGGGAGTTCAGTCCAGGCACGATCAGCAAGGCTTTGAAGAGATGAACATTTTTGTGCTGTCCTGTGCAGCAAACCTTCAGCACAGGCAGAACCAACCCAGATCTATGAGGAAAAGAGGCAGGATTCTTCTAAAGGCTCTGCTGAGAGGGAGGAACAAATTCAGTGTTAAAATTCTTAAACAGTGTGGAGAGGGGATGGAACACCAAGCCCTGCCTGTGCCACCCAGCTGTGAGAGGAGGGAGGAGTTATTTGCTTCTGCAGATTTAATGCTTTGTCTCTGTTTTGCCCACAGTATTAACTGCTTTCCAGCAGTGGAAAATGCTGTTAAGTAGTTGAAAAAGTGTTAAATTTTTTCACAAAACTAAAAATACTGTTTTCCATTTTTTTCAGTGACAGTTGGAACGTTGCCCCCATTTCCCCCCCAGACTTAAAGATCTATTTTCCTCTTTGCTGTACCTTTCTTTGCATCTTTCTCTAGCCCATCATATTTTTAATAATTAACCATTGAAAAGTGGGAGGAAAATGAGGTGGGAAAAGCTTAATTGTTTTGTGTTTGCATTTGCGATGAATCCATTCTTTTAATTTATGTTTTAAAACCAAATGAAAAATCCAAACTAATTCTGCTGCTTATTTATGTACTTTACTCCATGACATTTCACTAGTACTTGAAAAAACATTGTTGTTTGAGGAACAATGTGGGTGATGTAGACAAAAACAAAACTTGACTTGATAAACAGCAACTGACAGAGAGGAATCCAAAGTGAAAGGCTCAGTATTTGTCCTTTTAACCCACCTAAAAGCACATGACATCAGAATAGCCTTCTACAGTATCTGCAATTTCCTCTGATATCCCCAGTGAACCAGAGGAGCTCTGTGGATGCTTCACTACCAAAAATAGACCTCACTGGTGCTGGGCTTTCACTCATTTGATCCCTGCTGTGGAAACCACTGATGGTGTGTTACTGAAACTGCCATTCTGAGGGGGTAAAAAAAGGAATCTTCTTTGTTTTCCTCCTTGTTTGCTGCTGTAGGGCAATGAACTTACCACGCAAAGAGTGTTGGAGTGGAGCCTCTGTGCAAGGCAAGGCTGGAGCAGTGCAGTTTTTGTTGGTTTTTTTTACCTTTCAAAATATCAGGAGAAAACAGGAAACTGCAAAAGTTGATGTTTTCTTATCTAGAGCTCTCTAAGAGCTTGGTGTTTCCATCTAACACAGGTTTGCAGTTCTACAAGTCAGAAAAAGCCCCATTTCCTGGGACTCAAACATTTTTGTCCATTGATTAGCTGGCCCAGCAAACCAAAATATGCAATTTGCATGTTTTAAAATCTGTCTCTGCTAAATGAAAAAAAAGACAAATGTACTGAAAAAACCCTGCCCTGTTGCTTAAATGGAAATTTGAGTAAAGGTTTTATTATAAAATATAGTGAATATACTTTATTACATCATTTTGAACAAAAATCATATCCTGTTTTCAGAATGCTGCTTAATGCTGACCAACATAATTTTGTATTTTGTCCTGTCTTTTCAGTGCAGTTTTTATTTTTCCCCCTCATTTATCTTATTTCAACAGCTACAAATTCCAAAAGACATAGTTCTTATTCCCACAGAAATACGTATCAAGAGATCCACGTACATATTCTGGGAACACAACCAAGAACACATGCAAGATTTTTATAACACAGTAAAAAGCAACAGGCATGCAAAGAATAGATGGGCAGAAGGAGATCCTTGGGAGAGGTGTTTGTGCAGAGCAGGAAGCACGGCCAGGTTGGTAGCTCACGGGGCTACGGTGTCAGAAGGTCAGATCACACATTAGGATTTGGGCTCATCCCAAATGTTGACACAGTATTGAAGGGGGAAGGGAAAGGGAAAGGCATGTGACAGTAAAGGACATTGTATTCAGCAGTAAATGTTGATTGGAAATATCCATCATTGGACCTGGGAGAGGAAAGGCCACTGCAGAATCAACACAAAGGTTCTTCTTCTGCTGTTCCTAAATGTTGAATTAGGCTGGTGACAAGCACCAGATCTGGTGAAGAAGAGTCTACTTACTAACACTAAGCATCCTTTAATAATAATTTAATTTTAATTAAATGTGTTTGAATACATATTCTCATCTGACAAAAAGAGAATCTCACCATGCATAAGGCTAAAATTCAGTGAGTTCCCCTTGGCTCACCAATTCCCTACCAATACTTTTAATTAAAATAATAAGCTAAAGCAATACTGCAGCCTATAAGAATCATCTTGCCAGAAAGGTGTATGTACCTGTTCCTAATACAGATCTTGATTATAGGGTTTTCATACCCTTGTGCATCTCACTGTATCTCAGTTCAAGTCCATCTGTTAAATAATAGCATTTGGAAAGAAAACAATGCTGCCTTCTCAGAAGGATTCACACTGTAATCTCCTGGATTTAATTATATTAAAATTCTTATAATAATTCAGCTTGGAAGGGACATATGGGATCATCTCATGATCTGGTACAACCCACAGCCTGGTGCAGAACCAAATTTGCAGTTGGCTTTAATTTCAAGGTCAGATAAATTGCCCAGGGCCTTGTGTCCATCTCAGCTTTGAGTATCCCCAAAAATGGGAGATTTCAGAGTCTCTCAAAGCAACTTGGTTCATTACTGATAATGATCACTGGGGAAAAAACTTCCCTTGTATTGGCATAAAATATTCCATAATCTACTGACTACAAAAAAAAGGTGAAGAACAAAATGTTAGTTCTCTACTCAGGTCATATTTTCACAACAAATTTACTAGCAAAGATACTGAGCATAGAGAGTTACTAGTCTGAAAGATAGGATGGGTTAACACATAACTGTGAAACACACTTTATGCAAGGGAATGATTTCTATAATGTGATGCCTATAATTGTA
>JAWWES010000042.1:4359230-4381793 GCA_035583135.1 Lophotriccus pileatus
AGGATGGGTTAACACATAACTGTGAAACACACTTTATGCAAGGGAATGATTTCTATAATGTGATGCCTATAATTGTATTTGGTGATCTGGCAGGTATTTCTAGGCCTGTCTTTGCTGAAAGGTCTGAAAGGATTCTCAGATTACTTGTTTATTCTTAATCTCTAAGTTGTTCCAAATGGATTTTAACGTCATTTTTCTAAATTACTGACGTGCCAGCCTGTCACTGTAGTGAATTAATCAAGCTCATTATTCAGTGATAAAGCCCTGAATTTCATGGTTCCTGGAACCACACCTCAAGTGTTATCAAGGGTCAGTTTATTCCCATGTTAAAAGCAAAAAATGAGTGGAAGGCAATGTACTCTTTCACATACCCACCTCACACTCTGAGCCAAAAGGCCCTTCCAGTGTCACAGGAATTTCCTGCTGGAGGAATGTTTCTCCTGCTTGGTTTAATTTGAATAGTTGAACAGCATCATGAGCCTTTCACAGGGTAAATGGCTTGGCCAGGCACTTTTGGCTTTTTGCAGGATCCACTCAAATGTACAAATCAATTATATGACTTCCATGCTGAGAAAACACATTAACTTTAAAATGCACAGCAGTAGCCTGGTCTCAATAAAAATAGTTAGAACCTACTCTGAAACTATAACTCCAAGTTGCAGTTGAATATGAAATATCCATTTCCAGGCAATTGCACCAACTTCTATCGTGCTTTGGAAGATGTATATGCGCTAGGAATATTAAAAGCCAAACCCCCCACAGCTCAAGGTGAAACAGGGAAAGACTTCAGACCTTTCCAGATATGCTCAGGCAGAAATGCAATGAGCCTTGTGACTTCACAGCAGGATCTGTTCAAAGTATGTGCAGCACAGAAGTAACCCTTGGCCTTACATATTGCAGCACTGCAAACACCCCAAACTTGTCATTCCAGGAACAACACGATCTATTAAAATGATTAATTCTCAGGAGTTTCTTCCAGAGATTAAGAATAATAAGATAATTAAACTTGGGGCAAAAACTGACTCTCCCAGTGTCACAAAGTCCATCAGAGAACGTCTTGTGCTTCCAGTGATGAAATAGGGCTTAGAAAAATCTACATATTTGCATGAAATCTAGTGAGGAGAGATAAAGGTAAACTTGAATCTTAGTGTTACAGGTAGTTGTGTTTCCGCTGTAGGAACAGCTTTCAGTTTAACATGTTGCACAGCAGGGAGGCAGGAAATTTTTCACAAGGCTAAAATTATTACGTATATTCAAGGCCTTTCAACATAATTGGTTATTATGCCAGATTCCACTGAAACACTCACAGGATGCAGTCCTTACTCTGGAAATGAAGGTTTCCACGGGAGAGTTGTTCCCATGTAAAATGTTCCTGTCTCACAGCAGGATTCCAGGATACATTTATAATTCAGATTCCAGATGAGAATAATTGTTTATGGACAAGTTCTCAACATACAGGGAATACTGAGCTACAGAGAAAGATGACATTCTCTTTTTGTGTACATATATACAATCCTAATTAATATACTCACTGGCAGGTGCAGAGACTAATTAGTAGGATGCTTAAACACCACTTTATTTATCTTATTGATCAGGATTCCTCCTAAGTTATAAGCCAGAGTGGTAGAAAAAAAATCAGCAAAACTAATCTTGCTAAAAAGATCTGTTCTTTCTTACTGCTTAGTTCTAATCCAACTTACTCTTTCAAAACCCTTTAAAAAAAAAAAAAGCAGCCCCTGATATCAGCCTGTCATTTGTGATCTGCCCATCAGGGCCACTCTCAAACACCAGAGACAGAGCAAGAACATGGATAAAATAATGATTTATTGGAAGCAAATATTCACACAAAGTAAAAAGGCAATCATTTCAATAATTTGTTTTTTAACAAGACAAAGCTACCCCATTACAAGATTTATTCAGAAACAGGATTAGGTTCAGGAACAATGCAGAATATTTTAAATCCCTGAGACTGAGGTCCTCTCACCTTTTATGCACTCCCTGCCCCACCCCCCACAAAGGTGCTGGAGACTTGATTTTCTGCTCAGTTGAGCTTTTAGTGGATTACCATTCAAAATTACAGTTTCAGTCTTTAGATCAGCATGAAATTTAAAAATGCAAGCCAGCCCAAGCTGCAGCTGATGTAGGTATTACCTTGTCAGTGCCCAGCTCCTCAGTTGGAGATGGAAAAAGAATTTAATACAGCTCAAGGCATAACCCAACTAAAATAAAATTCTTTCCAATATTAGAGGTAGATTTTATCCAGTGTAATATATAACAGCCACTCCTGTAAGTGCAGAGCTCTTAGAATTAAAGCATTAAGATCAATTTCGAGCTATGTTCTCTTAGAATAATTAAGGCAAGCTTTTTGTATATCCTTCAAGAAAGCAGGCACACCACTCTGCAAAGAGAAAAGTGGAAAAGTCATGCTTGCATAATGCAGTCAATAACAACTATAAGCAAGATGAAAATTCCCATTATATACATCAAGGCCTCCAAACAGATACAGTTCTAAGATACAATTCTAAGATCTGGTACAAAGCAGCAAACCATTCCTTTAATACTTTGGGAACAGAATCCATTATTGAAGTTTGCTTGTCTTTAGGCTATTCACACATGTTCTGGAACATGGATTTTTCTGGGCTGGCTGCAGAAATTCACCTGCCTGGTTGACTAACCAAAGGAATTTGTCAGGAATTAAAAAAAAGAATAAATTAGTACTACTGTCATGAGAGCAGACAATAGTGAGACTCTAAAACCAGGACTGTGCAAGAGCCAGAAAGGTGGATACATCCATTTCAGAAAAAATAACCCTACTCAGCATGCAGAAGATGAGTACAGATGCTGTTTGAATGGCTTAGCAAATATCACTGTGTGTTAACCTTCCCTTACCTTGGCAGCCCAGTTGACCAGCCACGATGGAATCATGCCACCAGGATTATCAAAGTAGTACATATAGACTGCAGAGGAGAGAGAAGTTAGCATAAGGTTCTCTGAGTACCAGCTCTAACACCCCACAACAGAGGCTGTTGGTGTGCAGGACTGAAGCACCAAGTACAGCAGTTCTGCTCTAAATTCTTCACAAAAATGTCAACTTGTCCTGAAGTGGAATATGAAGTAACTATAGGCATTGCCAGTGAAGCTGACAGAGCCATAACATTATTGCAAAGCATTTTAGGCACCCTGTTTTATAAAATAATGTCTTTAAAGGACTAATCTCAGATAGCAGAAAACCTCTAGGCAAATCCTTTCATCTCTACATCTGTCAAACACGATACTCAAATCATTTCTGAGTTAAGCAGATTGCAGCAGACTTTCCCCCTCTGAACTGGTTGGCAGGAAAAGAAGTGCACGCTGAGGGTGGGGTGGGATGGGGGGACAGAATGGTCAGTAAACTATTCTTAACTACCCAGCCCAACTGTTGAATGAAAGATTCTTCACAGTAGCACACTGCACTGGACATTCTCAAAAGTTTTATTCATTTTAAAGTGGTCCCAAGGCTCAGTGCATTCACTTTATAGTAACTGTTTTTAGCTTAAAATTTCCAATTCTCCTCTTCATGCATTTTGGTAATCCAAACATTCTCTGCCTACATGATTTGTGACACATTTTCTTGGCCTCTTACCTTTAGATCCAGCCTTGCCATCACTTTCAATTGCCAGGCTTTGTTTATAGCTTTTAACTCTGATAATACCAGGCTTTTCAGGGCACTGAGGAACAGACACACTTTGAGCCAACACAACCCAGATCTTCCTCCCGTCCACATCCATCTCCCGACGTTCCCGAACGTAGACGTACTGTACTCAGAGTTGAGGAGGAACGTCAAAACAGCTTGATGTGTGAAAAACTGACAAGTGAATTCCACCACAAACAGCAGCTCCTTCAAGTCACTGCTCAGGATTCAACCCTGCCGAGTAATAACTCAGCTATGTGAGCTCTAGTTGTTGTGTGGGAAGAGGCACCCACGCTCTTCCTCATGCTGTGCATATTCATGTAACATGAGGACTGCAGGATCTCAGATCAAATGCAGCAGAGCAGTAGAGTCAGCTCATTGCTGGGATTCCTGGATGACCAGGGAACAAAAACTGCCTGAGGAACAAAAGCTTGAAAGGATACATCTCTGTTTGAGAGAGGGAAAGGGTACTTCACTTCCCAGTAGATTACTTTTTCGCCATCATATGTTTTCTCATACAGTTCTACAGTTGAAAGAGGAAGACTGTGAGATATTTTTAATTTCTACTGCAGCAGGACTATAGATGACATCAAGAACTGCTCAGATTTCTAACATGAGCATATTTTACATACAACCTTGAAGTCAAAATTGATATGTATGTAAAGCTGTAGCAGTAGAAGACATTAAGAAGTTCTGTAGCAAGGTTATTCAGGAACCAAATACACAAAAATAGGTGGTGTGTTTTCCTGTGGTTACTGGATTCCTTGGTGGGAAAAAAAACCCAGAACAATTCTGGAGGAGGCAGAGTGAAATTCCCTTCCAGGCAGTTTGCTCATTCAAAGCCTTACCATCTCAAAGCTTTTTCCTTGCATGTTCTGCACAATTCACATATCAGTATCCTTGTAAATTATTCTGAGTTGACACAGAACTAGGATGAGTGCAGATTTCTAACACCTGAAGGGGTCCTACATGAGGGATTAATGAAGTTTCCAAAAGCTATCAGGAATTTCACATGAGTATTGACTGGCAACTGAGGGGCTCTATATCCTCCAGAGCTAATGCCACATCCTTTCAGTGCTTCTGAAAACGAGGCCAGAGCAGACTGACAGTCTCATTGCCAAGGCAGGAACAGTGCCACAGATGGGAGATTCTTTCCCTATATAACATGCTCCAAATCAGGCTTCTGTTAGTATGCCCTGAAATCAGTTGTCACCCACAAAAACAGCTTCTCCTCTTCTCCAGGCTGGAGCAATACTGGAAGCACCTGGTGTTGTAATAACCCACAGCATTATCCTTTCCACCAGAGGTCACTGGAGCATTGGATTATTCACTTTGCTTTCATTCCTAACCACAGAACTTTCCTCTTTCAAAGGCATTAAGACACTGTTTTAAAGACACTGATAAACTGTTATTACCTAACTCATCTACCTTTGTACCTTCACAGTTACAGGAAAAGCACACAATAGGTAAGCCAAGTCCCACCTTTAGTCTGTCAGTAATAGGGGACAGCTTCTTATCAAAGCAGAATTCAGTGCATTTTAATCAATAACCAGATTTCATTTAGCATCACTACATGAGATCACAAACCTGTTCTATTTTAACAGGCACAGCAGCACTTGCTGCTTCAACAGCCAGTTATTACTGTTAAGTTATTGGGAAGTATCATCTCGATCAGGACAGTGTTGCAATCAATCAGGAGGAGCGAGTTTCAGTATTGCTCAGGCCCACCCATTTTGTATCATGCCCCAGAAGCATTTGGTTCCTCAATCACTGCTCTGCAGTTTAGTCACGGCTTCCCTGCTGAATTGGCAGCTGCAGGACAAGCCAGACCTCAGGATGTCCACATCTTGTAGGTATTCTGGACCACGCAGGAGCAGTTGCCTTTTCAATAAAGAGGCAGGTTTTTATTTCAGTGCCAGCCAGCAGTTCAGCAGAGAGCTCTCCTTTGGACTGCCACTGCTGCACAGCTGTAAGAGCACCAAGGAATACAAACAGCAACACAAAGAGCAAGAAGGCTCTCAGTGGAAGTTTTCTGGGGTTTCTCCCTAAATGTTGAAAGGAGAAAAAACATGCTTAAATGGGCTGCATTGAAAATGTTGGCTGGCACTATTTCATCATATGTATAGTTAAAGAATTGTTGGGCTTGTAGCAATTTTGAAGCTGGAAGGAAAGCTTTGCTGTTATGTTTATGCCCTTCACAGATGTTAACTCTTGAAACGCTGGACATAAAGGCACCATCGCAAGTATAGATTCACAGATGAACAAACCACGGTCAACAAGGATATAAATGTCAGCTCTGCAGGATTATCTAGTTTTTAGTTTAAGGGTGTAGTTCCCCCCAACAGCTTCCTTTCTTATCTCTAAGAAGGCATTGGGAAAAAAAAAAAAAGTGTTTGTTTAAGAAAGATTCAGTTCTCCTCAAGGCACTTAAGGACTACTAAATTCACATAATGTTTTACATCCAATACGATAATGTTGAGTGCCAGTCTGGCTCTTTTTGCTTCATTAATGGCAAAGAGGCCTTTGCTACAAGAAAGCTGCTGACCATTTTGACAAGTAAGACTTATTGATGAAGACACCACACTTTAAACTTGACCAAGTACTGGCACGAGTCAAATGTGGTTCTCTGTAGCAATACGGCCACAGGCATTACCAGTAAAGGTTCCCCATGGAACTGTCCTAAACCTAACAAGCAAAACATTTAACAATCCTTTGGGGTTTAGCACGTTCTGTTTTCAGCAAAACACTTTGACCATGTTTCAGTTTTTATTGGCTTGAAGTGATTCCAAGCACAGGCTTAAAAATGAAAGGCTCCCCATCTTTAAAATAAATGGATTACTGGATGCTTGCATCAGCTGAATCCTTACCTTGTAACTGCTGACTTAAGATGTTTTAACATCATATGGATATCCAGGTTCAATGCCCTTTTCCAAAGACAACATTAAATAAACACAACTAAATTAGTTATTCCTTTCTCTGTAAAAGCCAAAGTCACCACCTATTCTCTCGATACACCCATTCCTCATGGCAAAAGGTGCCAAGAACAACCAACGCTTTCAGGAAAGTCATTCCATCACACCTCAGACTGATGTAAACCAGAGGAAAATATTTCACAGTGAGAACAATCAGCCATTGAAATAATCTTGCCAGGGAAGTGGGGGATTCCCCAAAACTGGACATTTTTAAGACTCAGCTGAGCAGGGTGCTGGGCCATCTTGTCTTTTGCCAAGGAAGGTTGGACCAGAGGATCCCAGATGTCCCTTCCCCACCCCCTGGCATTTTGTGATCACTGCTCCGCTGCAACATGTGAAGATGTTCAAAAGGTACCATCTCCATTTCTCCCTGGAACATCTGCCAAAATTTAACCCAAGAATTACAACAACTAGAAGATACAAGGTGCTCCAGCATAACCAGTGATGCCAATGATATGCTTTAACCAACAAGGAAAGAATTCATTCCAGAGAGAAGACATATGCTGTTGAGACATCAGCTGTTCCATATCAGTGTTTACTTGTATATTTGCAGAGGGCAACCTTATCCCAAAAAGATATTTAAGTCTGGCCCAAAGTCTTTGGATGCAGCAACTTCAGAACACCTTTGAGGAAAGCTTTAGTGGGAGGAATCCATGTGGACTAAAGCTTGCTTTTACACTGCCCAGATGAGCTTACCTTTAACATACTGATCCCACTGTTTTCTGAAATCTAAGTCCATGTAGACATCTGCACACAGTTCTGGGGGACAGTCAGCAAGACCACCGAAGATTTTATACTCATAAAGTCCTGACTGCTGTGGAAACAGAATGGGGAGAGGAAAAGTCACACAGGAAAGGGAAGTACTCTGCATCAGGGAGAACAGCCGAAGGAAGTTAGGTGGGGCACAAACTACAAATACGCTCAAGAGCTGTGAAAGCAAATCTTCAAAAAACAATGCAAGATTCAGTCTTTAACCTCTCGACTTTTTGATCTATACATGAAAGTTTAAACCCAGCCAGGCTGACCTGCCCTGCACAATGGCTGTTCCTTCCCTTACACTAGTACCATTTTACTTCACCAGTACTTCCAAAGGGAGCACGTTTCTACACACACACCCCCCTTTTCAAAAAAAAATTAAAAAAAAAAAGGCAAAAAAGAAAAAGACACCTCAAAATGTTTTTAGCTTCAGAAGCAACACTCCCAGTGCTCCATCAGCACGTTAATTCCTTCATGGCTACCTGGCAGGCACCCCAGCCTTGCCTGTGCTGTTTGCACTCATTGATAAGCTTGCCTTGCTGCTGCCAGTTACCACATCCACACTGTAAACAGGGACTATTTATCACCAAAAAAATGCCAAGGTCTATGAAGTGATGTGTTTTTAAAGAGGCTTTCCCCACCCCGTTTGGCCTTTTGCACAGACGTGTATGTTCGATGGTTTTGCCAACATGACCGTGTCTGAAATGATTTTTCAGAATAAAAAGTTGTCACGCAAAGAACTGCCTGAAATTCAGGTTTGTAAGGAGCTGAGAGGAAACTATGACCAGCGAGCTAAAGAAACAGGGTATTTATATACAGATTTTAAAAATATATATTATAAATATTTATGATATAGATTACATAAATATAAGATGTATTATATAAATATAACAAGTTATTATTATATTTTATATGTTTATTTATATAATATGTACAATGTTGTGTATTATGTAATATATTATATAAAAATAATATATATTCTATAAATATAATATATATTATATAAAATATAAGTATTTAATCCATTTATATATGGATTTAAAAGTCATTGATAAATCATAATTCTGTAACAGAACACAAAACATTCACTGTCAATCACTTACAAGTCTACTCCAGAAGCCTAAAATATTGAACTTCTTTAAAGAAGTTAGTCCCCCAAAAAGGGGTGGAATTTCCTTTCAACCCTTTCTGAACTACCTCCCGATTTTAGAGGCAGGATGGTGGGAAACCAGTGTGAAGGGAGTTTTGGAGAGAGGCGGGAAGGGAGGCGGAATCCTGGAGACCAGGAGGATGCTCTGGCACGGGAGATGCTCGGGGGCAGGTGTGCAGGGACAGAGCTCCCCTCAACACAGAGAGGGCTCGGGAGAGCACAGCAAACACCCGAGAGGCCCACGGCTGCTCCCACCGCCGAGAGCACTTCCACCGGGAATTCCGGCAGCCACCAGCCGTTCACAGCCCCGCAAAGCCTCGGCTTCCCCCGCAGCCTGCGCGGGCGGAGGGCTCACCGCGGCCGAGCAGCTTTTGCCATCAGCAGTTAATGGCATTACCCACAAAGCTGCTTTCCGGGAGCCCGGCGTAAACCGAGCCCGGGCCGGCAGCGCCAGCCCGGCCTGTGCGGGGAACGGGGGCCGTGCCGGGCCCCCCATCGCGGGCACCCAGCGCCCCCCGCCCCGCGCCGGGAGCCCCCCGCACCTCGTGGGACAGGCGGTAGATCCGCACGCCCATGGTCTCCACCAGCAGCTGCCACGGCCCCTCCGCGCCCGGCGCCGGCTGCTCCAGCTCCCGGCAGGCGGCACGGAACTGCTCCTCCGAGAAGCGCCGCGGCTCCTGCGCCTCCATCCCCGGCGGCTCCTCCATCCCCGGCGGCTCCTCCATCCCCGGCGGCTCCTCCATCCCCCGCGGGCGGGCACACCGCACGGCCGGCCCGCCCCGCCCCGCGCCCGCCCCGCAGAGCCCGCGGGGCCGGGGGGTGCGGGTTCAGAGCATCGCTGCCCGGCAGGGGTGCTCCGTGCGCTCCCGGTTCTTGGGGGGGTCTCAGCCGCTCGGTGGTGGCTTTAAATGTGCGTGACATCAGCCTGGTACCGGAATAGGTTCCGCAGGTTCCGTGAGGGTGATGGTCAGGGCCTTTCCTTTCGGGTGTTCCCTAAAAATAGAAATTGAACACTGTGGGCACGTGTATTTTTGTGTATTTTTTGTATTTCTGTAATTTTTATTTCTATTTTGTATTTTTTGTACGTTTTCACTATCTAAAAAGCAGTTCTCCTTATGGAGTGTACGAATGAGAATATATAGAGAACCCACAGATGCTGTGCAGCTGGTTGGTAGGGGTGAGCCTGGCACACCCCACCCCGGCAAAGAGGAGGGGGCAGCAGGCTCTGGCCCATGGTAATCTGGGATGCGCTGGGTGGACAGGATGGAAGGGGACAGAAAACTCTCACTGGGCTGAGCTCCCTGGCGGGAGGAATCCACTGAGAGGGACACACTTCACCTCTTGCTTAGGCTCCTGCTGCGTGACACCACGTTCGAGGCTGCCACACACAGACAAAGCATCAGGCCCTCAAAATGTAACTGGCCAAAGCCGGTTTTCTCCTGGGAGTTGTAAATCTGTTCTCATTACAGTTTTATTCTTCTAATTCCTGTGAGATTTTCCTGCTGAACACTCTGTCTTCAGAATAAAACACAGGGCAGCTCTGAGCCATGGGACGTCATCAAACCTACTGACTGGCAGCACTAGCCCAGTGTACTTGGTGGTAACCTCTGTGCAAGGCTGGAATAATGTAGTGTTTTCGAGCTTCCCTGCCAAGGGGCTGAGCTCTTTGACAAAGAGTTCACTTATGTCAGCTGTCCTTTCCAGTTCCAGTCAATTGGTTTGCAAGCAGTGCATGAGGATTTCTGGCTGACTGCTTTGGACATACAAGCTGATCATCATCCCTGTACAGTCCAGAAAACTTTTGGAGACTTTTGGCAGAAGGCAAGATGGTATCTCACAAACTTCCCCCCCAGAATGTAAATTTGACGCCAGAACTTGACCTGTAGCACCTTTATAAAATAATACCAGTAATGGTAATAAATACCTGCTCATACCTCACCTGCACTCACCTCCCCAGCGAAACTGCTGGGCAAACATTTCAGTTCTTTTATGTTTTGTAGTATGCTTACACGGGTTACGACCTTTTATTACTAATATTTATATAATGCATATAAATACTTTGGCTTGTTTGTGTTCTTTGTAAACTACGATTGCTCTCAGTCAGCCCAGCTGGTTCTCCAAATATCATGGCAATACATTTCTTATGGCTGAAGCCTTGTGAGTAAATTCTTGGCTGAGTTGCCTTCAGTGGAGCTGTGCTGCCCACCCAGCTGAGGAGCTGGTCTTTAAAATGGAATATGAGACAATGGCCTGGAGGTGAGACTGATTTAGTTTATCTTGCAGAAATATTTCTTTACTTTTCAAAGATTTTATCAGATTGCTGTCTCACTTTTACATCCCATTCCTGCTCTGAACTAGGACTCAGTGAGACCGAAAGAGCTCAGGGCTCTTGTTTGCACAGAGGTGACTTTGACCCAGCGTGGAACAGGAGTTGTGAGTCGAGCTGATGTTTAACATGCAGTAAGGGAACGTGCCTGTGAGATTGCCTGATCCCTTAAGGAGCCTTGTTTGTGCAAAAGGACTGGAGTGATCACAGCTCAACGCTGGCTATTGTTTTAGGGTCAGTGTTTTGCATTATATGGTTGTCGACGTGGCATCAGTCAGTTGGCACTGCTGCCTGGCCACTCCCTCCTCCCCCAGCACTTTCATGGAAAAAAGATTTATCTCATGAGGCTACTCCAGGGACCAAAGCTTTCAGAAAAAGGCATCACTGTGTGACCTTTTTTCTTGGTAAATAAGGAGTGGTGATTACTGAGAAAGCACAAACAGTTCTGAAAAGAGAGTTTATTTTCTATTTGCACGTACATTTGTGTAAGTGTTGTTATTTATCACTCGTGTGTCCATGTATTGCCCTTAGCTTAAGGACAGAAGCTAAAGTTTGAACCCAAGACCTTTGGTATCTGCACTACTGGGTAGTGTGGCTTGTAGGCTGGGGTGAGTTCAGAGACTGACTTCCTAGAGCTCTGCTCCAGTGGGATAGCAACTGTTTTGGGGCAGCTGGGTCTGGGAGCACAAACCCAAACTTCATCACAGCTACCAAAGGCAGCCTAAGATACAGCACAACCCAGTCCCACCCGTGGATCAGGGACCTAAATACTAACTGAATGAAAATAGAGGGTTACTATTCTGGGGCAAGAAGTGGGAGTTTCAAAAGTGCCCACAACTTGAGCCATTATTTAGTATTTCTCAGGCTTTAGGATAGTCTCCCATATGGTCTTGCAGTTCAGATACCTGGTTTTCATCCAGGTGGTCCAGGTTAAACTCCTGGTGTGGGAAGGCTTTGATTTTATCCCTGGAAATGTTCAAAGCCAGGTTGGATGGGGCTCTGAGCAACCTGGTCTAGTGGAAAGTGCCCCTGCCCATGTCAGGGCATTGGAATGAGATGAGTTTTAAGGTCCCTTGCAACCCAAACCATTCTGTGATTTTATGATTCTCTTTAGCTGCTGCTGCTCTCAGTGGGAAATGATACCTCAAGGAAACTTGCTGATCTGGCCTATCAATGGGATTAATGTACCTAAATCACCTGTTTTTCAGAATGGAAATAATCTGTATTAATTCTACCCTAACACCTAACCTTCCTGCTACTCAAATCAATGCAGAGTAAGCCATTGAATTCTATGGTGTGGAACCAAACCAGCAAACTGGACAACTCCCCCAGCAGCAAATCCGACATGGCCAGAAGTGAAAACAGCAACGAACACCACACTGATGTTTCAGGCCCCAGATGATTTTCAGTGTGTGCTTTGGATATGGGTATCCCTGTGTGGCAGAGTGCTATATTGTGTTTTCCTGCATCTGTCTCTGTGTGGCACTGGTGCACTTTGAGAAAGTCTTGAAGATGAACTAAAGATGGGGGATTTTGATGGATTCAGCTGCTGTGCAGACATTTATATATTGTTGGCATTCCATTTTACTCAGTGCACTCCAAAAACTTTGCAAAAGTGCTGAGCAGTCCTGACACACCATTTATACATTATGCACATTCATATTTCTAGTACACACAGCCAGAGCAATTATAAACTTCTGCTACTGTTGTTTTATCAACTGCATTATGTAAAAGCCTTTCTTACAAACTCTTTCATGACTTTTGCAGCTTTCAGGAAGAAAATTCTAAATCCAGAAAGCTGAGAAGTAACAACAGCATCTCCCATCACAGCCATGCATGTGTGTAAGCCAGTCTATATTCTCATCTCTTCTATCAGTCAAAGGAAAATCTGTTTTTCCAACGCTTTTAGAATATGCAGAAAATCCAGCCTGTCTAACACACCAAAAATCTTTATACATTTTATATATTTTTTTATTCCTAAGTATTTAGACAGGAAGGGGCATCCAGAGTGGCAAGTCACTTCTTCAGCTCTTTGTCTGCATTTCCCTTCGTGTCTTTGTGCCCTGTAAGTTCTTTGTGGTACTCAGTGCAGGTGGAAAAGCAAGAAAAGCCCTCTCTTGCAGAGCCATGGGAGGAGATCATTCCCACCCTGACTTAAATCTCAGCTGAATCTGCTGGATCCTACTGCAGTAGTCTCTAACACAAATCCTGGTTATGGTGAAATTCCAGTGCCTGGAGCTTTTTCCCAGGTTTCCCCCTGGCTTGGCCAGAAAGCTGCCATGGTGGCTAAAGATTCAGAGGTTCTGCAACCAATTGATGCGAGATTGAGGATTTGGCCTCTGGTGGTGTGGTGTGTCCCTCTGCTAATTAAAAGCACATGTCCACATAAGGAATGCAGCTCTTCAAATGGGAACTTCATGTAATTACGAAAGCAGTAGGAGATAAGAATAATTGTTTTCGGTTCCAGATGTCCTGTCTTCTTCAGCACCACGGGAAGATTAAGTGAAAGTCGAGCAGGGCAATAACAAAGTTCACATGCACAGCGGGAAAACTGATGTTGACCAAAGTACTGGTAGGATCTAATGGAGTTCAAAGAAAATTCCTTTCCATATTCTTGGTCACCAGAAAGGTTTCTCACAGTCGTTATAAGCACATCCATTTCATGAGCCTGATTACCCCCGGAGTGGGTGGTTTGCATAGCCATCAACCAACCAGGCTGAACTCCCTTGTGCTGTGAACTGTGCTAATGAGAGGGGAGCTACAGCCTTTCATGTGAAATGATTTGGTTCTCTGGTTTAACTGGCTTTGGACTCCTTTCGGACTCCATTCCTCATCGCAGAACACACACACAGCACGACATGGTAAGGATGATTTACAACATATTAAACACATCGAAAGAGTGCTTTCTGAAAGTTTCAGTAAGAGCAGTAAACTGGCATGTTGTGTCCGTGTGTGGGCTCAGGGATAAAATAAAGGAAAATTCAGTGGAGGGTTAGGGAAAAGGCAAGAAAAACTAGTTGAATAGGGAGCCCACAATGGTTGTACTTTGCCAGATTAATGAGTCACTGTTTGCTGTGCTGTCAAGGCCCAGGAGACTGTTACAAACTCAAAGGAAGCCATGAAGTATTGCGAGTGTGTTTGAGTCGGCAGAGCAACAGCATTGCTCAATTTAGGAGTAAAACTCTGCTCTCTCAGTGGGCTGTGTGGGTTCCAGAATCACACAGGCTTCTTGCTTATCATCCCAGCTTTGGGGCTGCACCTCCCTCCAAGCAGCTGTGTTAAGGCCCCAGGGAGGAGATTTTGTCATTTAGGGCAGGTCCTAAAGGGGAACTATGTATCATGGAAGCAGGGCAGTCCAAAACTGTGAACCTGTAACCCCTCACTGCAGCTGTTGCTCAGCCCTGAAGTTTCCTCAGCTGTTTGCATTGAATTTCTACAGGTGCCAAACGTGCTGCTTGGGGCATGTCTGGTCCTTCTTTCCTTACATCCTTGGAGAGCCGTGCTGAGAACACAGCAGGACCTTAAAAGGCAGAGGAAGTCACTCATCCCTTTTTTTAAAAGGCCAAAGGGGTGCATGTGACTCTTCAGTGCTTGAGTGCTACAAACCCACCCTTCTAGGGGAGAGCCCACTGATCTCCCAGGGCTAGAGGAGGCCTCATTCCCATCACTTTTCATGGCAGCTTTTATGTTTCACAAAAAGGAGTTACAATTGCACGGGGTCTAGGACAGAGTGTGACTTTTTACCTATTGTGAAGACATCTATTTGTGCAGAAATACGTATTCTAAGCCCAGCTTAGCGTTCAGTGCTTGTTTATGTGTACTTCAGATTAGTTCCTAAAAAAAAAATCAGTATTGGGAGTTATTTTATGTAATACTTTCAGTGTTTTATGTAATACTTTCAGTAATAAAGTTGGCATGGAAAAGTGAGAATGTACGAGTGGAACTGTGGATGGTGTAAGCATGGGAGGGAGGTTCTCTATCAACACAGGAGAACCAAATACTGCACTGGAAGGACTAGAGTGGAACTGATGTAATAGGAATGGGGTGAAATTTAGGTCATGCAAACATGTGCTAACAGCAAGAATTTCTGATATAAAGTGAGAAATGAAACTGATACGGGAGAAAAACCCAGACATCCTGAACAATCAGAGGAAAATTATGAAATGTCAGTATTTCTGGCAGGACAGGAAAATACTTGCACTTCCATGCAGAATATTGGTAAGGCCACATGTGAAAAAATTATTGAAAATAAGCCCAAGATAGTCTCATTTACCCCTCTTAGGACAGTAGAGGCTTAATTGCCAAAAGAAAGAACATCAACTTCAGCCAAAGGCTTACTTGTCCAGGTATAACTGGCTATGAATCCATGCAGCTAGAAACAAGACAGAGCTTAATAGAAACCAATGGAACAGATCACACAGCATTCCAACAGGAGGAGTAGGAAACTCAGTTGGTTTGAGGTGGAACTCAGCAAATTTAATAAAGATAGATATTACTGACACAGCTGCCTGGATTCGGAAGGATTGGACTGAACGGCCTAATGAAGTTCCGCTCAGATAGAGTTGGCTCGTTGTTTCTGGTCAAATGCTGATGTACTTGAAGGGAGCACCAGCAAAAGGGGGGAAAAAAATGCCATTTTCTTCTATAAAGCTGTGGAGCTTTTCCAGAACCTCCTGGTTGATTTGTCTGGAGCAGATGAACCCTTGGCAGGATCTCCATCACTGGGTGGTTCTCAACAACACACAGGGTGAAATCCTGGCCTTACAGAAATTAATAGCAAAACTTCCACCAACTTCACATGGGCCAGGATTTCACCCTGGAAAGGAAGTCAAAAGTACATGCATGCTTTCAGAGACAGAGTGGCTGATTAAATACATCTGGTGCACTGCTCTTTTATCAATCATTGATAAAATAGTGCCTTTTACATATAAACTTCGGGGAAGCTTAACCGCAAAATTCAAACATGTCCTTTACAAGACTTAAAAGCATAATTTGTCTCCTTTTTATCTGAAATACCAGGAATCATGGTAAAAAAAATAACACCCACCCACATCCATCCACTCCAAACCCCTGAAGTATTTGATGTGCCGCAGAAACGAGCGATTAAAGCTTAGAAAAGCCCGTTAAAATATTTCTAAACGATACACAAAACTTTATCCCTTAAGAATGTAACCCAAAACTATGCTCCTCCTCACGCAATTCCTGAGCAGTTGAACTAGGAGTTCATCTGGAATTCGGTATGGGCTGTGCTTTCAAGTGACCCAGCGCGGCTCAGGACGGGCAGTGACCCTCACCCGCACCGCTCCAACGGGGATGTGGCCGCACACCCCGCGTGGTGGTGGGTGTGCGGGAGGGCAGGGCGGGCCGGGGAACTCTGGGGAACGCTGTCCCACGCCCAGCGTGTGTGCCCTGCCGGGGCCGGGGCGCGATGCGGTGCCGAGCAGGAGCCAGGCGCGTCCCCGCCGTGCGCATCCCTGAGCGGCCGTGTGAGCCGAGCGGAGGGAGGAGGGCCCGCTCCGTGCCCTGCCCAGCCCCGGCCAGCCTTCCCCAGCCTTCCCGCCCCCCCCGCACCCGGGAGAGCGTCCCGCTGCCGCCCCGCCCGCGGCTGAGTTTGCTCCGGTCCCTTAATTGTTTCGCTCTCAGCGAGAACTTTGTTTACAGTCCCTTGTGCAGCGGGCGAGCCGCATCCCCTCATTCGCTGCCTGCGGGCTGGCGGCCGCCGCAGTCGCGCCCGGCGGCCGGGAGGTAAGGCTCGGCTCGGCACGGCTCGGCTTGGCGAGGCACGGCGTGCTCGGCACACTGTGGCACCACAGCCTGGACTATGGCACGGGCTGGCACGGCTCGGCTCGGCTTGGCACGGCTCGGCTTGGCACGGCTCGGCTCCGCTCGCAGCACGCCCGGCGGCCGCGCCCCCGCCGGCTCCCGGTGCCCGCGGGGCTCCGGCTCCCGGTTCTCCGGGGCTGCTGGGGCTGATCTCGGGCATTGCGGGACCGGCTCCGCTCCGGACGCAGGTCCCGGGCAGGTCCCCGCTCCGCCGTGCCAAAGGGCTCTCCCGCTTATTCGCCGCTTCGGGGTCCCCGCGGCCGGAGCCGCTGCCCCGGTTGCGGGTCGGGGGTTCCCGGTGCCGCTCCGTTCCCGGAGGGGTTACGGGCAGGCAGGGTGCACAAGGCTCTCCCCGCCTGTTCGCGTCCCTGCTCTCTCGCAGAGGTGCTCGGGGACAGGCGTGACACGCAGGTTTTACCCCAGGTGTGTGCGTGTTGTGTGTTACGGGCGCGTTTGAAAGTTTTGCGGTTTGCGGGTAACCAACCAGGTCTGTTTGTGGAAGGGTTTGGTTGGCTCCCATCCCAACCTTCATCTGTGTCGGAAAGACGAAAAAGGTGTGAGCTTAAATCTGGTGATTATTTTACGTAAAAACTTGGTGAGGGACTTTTCCTGCATCCTGAGGCTCAGACAGCTGGTGTGGAGGTGTTCTCCGCCTGCCCCTGTAGCTTAGAGGCTGATCCTCGAGTCTGGTAAATACAAATTCCAGTTGTGTATTTCCAGGAACGTTCACCTGGGGAAGAGCTGAGTGATTGTGTTCAGGAATACTGTAGGTTGTTGAATTCCGAATGAACTCTGTTTCTCCTCTTCTTACGCATAACCAAGTGTGAAGTGTAAGCATTATAATTTATTGGAATTTTTCGTAAGCTAAAAGGGTGTCTGATGTATGGTGCAAGGTAGAGAGAATCGAGTCCAGAGCCTGGAGGCAGAAAACTCAAATATGACCTGCTGGTTCTGAGTAAAATACAAAAAAAGGGGCAAGGGTTGTAGTGGCTGAACAGTGTCATCTCTTTGACCTTGCACGGAGATATTCTTTATGTGGGAAGCTCCTGAGAAAGCACCACACTGAAATGATTCTGAGTTAAAATACTGGAAGCTTTGTGTGTAGATTTCATGTGTTTCTGATTCTCAGCTTTGTGGTCAGGGAGGGAGGTGGAAAAGAAGAAATCTCATCACTGAAAGGTTGCTCTGTCAGTCAGGATTTTTCATAAAGACATGAGTTTAAAAGAACTACCTAAACTGTGTGTAGTCAAGAATAAATACAAATAAAGAACTGACAGAGCAATTAATCTTTTCAAAGCAAGATGCTGGCAGAGTGGCTTAGGGGGCACAATTGCTCTAGGAAGAGCTTTTCAAACAAATGTAACCTTTCTGTAATCCGAGTGGAAGTTGGCTGCAAGTACATTTCAGAGGTCTGTGTTTGTTTTAATGTAACTTAAATTTTTAATTTAAAGTGGTTCTTTTTCCTGCATTTCCCTCCCAACTTTTCACAAAGTTAAACTGGTTGCTAGGTGGTGTGTACAAGAATATAGTCAAGGAGACAAGCAAGGAGACTTCCTTATTATTAGCTAAGTTCAATAATCAGCTAAATATACTTTAGCTATGTCACAGGTTTATTCCAAGGATCCCCTGAGAACAGCAGCAGTTTGTGCCTGTAAATGTTTGTGTTAGTGAAATGTTAGTATGGTCTAAATAACTTAAAAAGAGAAAAGCCCTTAAAGTTCATCATTATACAGACTTATTCCCTTGAATTTGCTCTCATTGTCACTTAGAACTGCTGTTTGAGGGTGGAAAGGGTCTTCCATGATCATGTGGATATAGAAAGGGAATGTCAAATAAGATTAGCAACATAAATCTCTGCTGCTTGGTCAGTTTTGCCCGGCTGCCTGGTGGTTTCACAGCTGTTTCTGCAGTTGATAACAATTTCCATCGCTCTGCTCTCTGCAGTCCTCACACTGCCCTGCTGCAGATTCCACCTTGTCCTTCTTTGAGTTATGAATCTTGTTTTAAAAAATCCAATAATAACATAAATTAACAGTAATAAATATAACAGAATTATGTTTATTGCAGTGGGTTCTTGGACTCTGCCTTTTTTTTTTTTCTGAGAAGAGTTTTTGGGATTATATTACTAAGGTTTTATTAGGTTTTGTTGTAGTAGGATAGTTTTAAAAGGTTTTTTTTTAGTGGAAATTGTGTTGACATAGTCAGTTCACAGCTAGGAAAACCAAGGGGGATGGAGTGATTTGCTCAAAGAAACTGGACACACAGAAGATACCAACCCCCAGGTATTCTGAGTTGTTATTCACAGAGGTGAAGTGAGCAACAGAAATGAAGTTAAATGAGATTTTTATTTACAGAATTTCAGTGCATTACCTTTTCCTGCCTAGCTCTTTCTGGGGGACTTGCCTGGGCTATGATACTCATTATCGAGACGTCACATCATCAAAGGAAAATGTTACTTACGGCCAGAAATGGGTGGCTGCTGCCAAGAAAGAGGAGAGCCAGAGGGAGAACATCTCCTGCTGCCGTTGGGTTGGGAGCAGGAGTCAGCACACAGCGGGAGCTTTTCCATGCAGGGGTTTTATTCTTAAGAAGCTGACAAATATCCAACAACTTTTCTTGCAGGAGGAAACTTCCGTGCTAGAATATTGTCACCTCCAGTTCATCGTTCAGCGACGTCTGACACCTCAAAGCCTGGAGCAGTTCTTTCTGCTGCATGACTCTGCCTTGAACTGACACAAGAGACACCTTCAGCAGTGCCCCTCTGCTTCTGGGACGAGGAGTTGCTCCCATGGGTTTCTCACGGACCTGGTAGGTGTGCATGCTGATGGATTTCACGTCTTGGTAGTAAATCTCAGCTTACAGTTATCAGTGGCTAAAGATTTCCTCTCCCCATTACCCAGCGTTGGCCACAGATTGCCACAGAGGCACATTCTTCCTTCAACCCCGAGTAGCTCCTTAAGATAGTACTCGTGGTATGATTAGTGAGAGGATGCTGGTGCTGCCGGGTATCTTTGCCTAAATTTCTTACCCTGAAACTTGAACCAAATCACCTGTTGGGGTAAGTCAGAAGTGACTTCGCTGGCAATGAGGATCCAGTGCCCTTTTTTTCTAGGGCTGAATACCTTTCCTCACACTTCAAATTGGTTCTGTTGTTTATTTAACTTCGTAGGATTTCCATAGAGGTTTGTTTATTTGTTTTGTGTGAATGCCTGTCTGCTTGCATCCTATTTCATGCAAGAACTGTGCTCCTCAGAAGTCAACAGGTATTTTGCCATTGACTTATTTTTGATAGTTTAGTAGTTTTTTTCTAATTCCTGTTAGCTTTAGCCGTATAAACATATCTTCTTTCTTCAAAAGTGTCTATACAGGACATCTAAGAGATTTAAATGCTCATTGGGGATGTATCTGAAAGCAGAGGGACAATGACTTCAGAGACAGGAGTAAATATACTTTGAATGATTGTTGAAGTTTTTCAGAATAGTGATGTTTATTATAAGCCTCATCCAAAGCCTTTTCAAATTATTAAGAAATTTCCCTATTTCTGTGACTGTTGGAGTATCTGAATTTTTGAATGGTTATTACAATGTACTGGAACAAGTGGACTTTTTATATGGAAAATTGTTAATTTTTTTTCCTACCTCAGCTTTAATAATACAATGTTAGACTAATCGAATGTGGCTAATGGTAAGATCAAAAAAAAAAGATGACATTTGGGGGCCACATTCTTATGTTGTGCTGAACTTCTGTAATGTTTTATAGACAAACAATGCAGCAACATGATGGCACCAGTGTAAGTCCCACTGCCACGTAAGTCATTACTGCAAATGCATAACTTGGGCTCAGATCCATGTGGGAAGAGATCAGTGGCACTGTAGAGCCAACCCATGGCTTTCCTGGGCTCTTCCTCTCTGATATAAAAGGTGCTTAATCATGTGTTGTGATTCAAAGAACAAAGCAACAGAACCGAGGAGAATTTAGGATATCTAAGGTGTCAGCACAGATATCTTTGCTTTTCTGATAAGCACTGAGCAAGTCCCCTTCCTGCCCCTGGAGGCAGCAAGTCCTCCCCCAGAAACTCATGGAATCATGGAATGGTTGTGGTTGGAAGGGGACTCTGGAGGCCGTCTGGTCCACCCCCTCCTGCCTGAGCAGGGTCACCTAAAGAAGGATACCTGTGACTGTCCAAGTGGCTTTGGGATACCTCCAAGGATGGCGGCTCCAAAACCTCTCTGTGCCACCAGCTCAGTCACCACCCCCACCTGAAGAAGCCCTTCCTGCTGTTCAGTGTTCCAGTGTGTGCCTGCGAGGCTGCCGGGGTGTGCTCAGGGCTGTGTACTGAGCACTCTTCCATAGAGCACTGGAACAAAAGCTTTGTAAAACCAGATCGGAACTGTCCTTCTCTCATGAGGGCCTGAGACTCAGATACAAACTTTCTGAGGAGAAACAGCATAAAGCTTGTTTGTGCCTGTGCTTAAAAACAGTGAAATCCTCTTTCTCTCTAAACCCACAGTCGGTTATAGGAGGTGCTGAGATACAAAACCAAGGGCTCTCCACAGTGAATGAATATATCTTAGCAACAAGGGTGGAGTGGTGGGAAAGGAAAAGGAGAATACAAGTATCTGGCAATTAACTTCCTAGTCACAGATGTGAAGGTGATAAAAGTGATAAAAGCATTACGGCATTGCCAACGCTCTTCCTTGTTCTCTGAGCTGCATATCATGCTGCTCATGAAAGCAAAAGCTACACAGCCCACACCAGGGTGGTGGAGGGAGCTACTTGCAGCAGGAGAACTAGTGGTTCCCCAGTGTCCCAGCCTCTATTGCACATGTTGGGGTGCACTGAGCACTGAGCCTGGTCTGAAGCAGCACAGCCGTGGTAGCCTTGGCATCGTCAGAGGTCACTGCAGGCCCCGGGCTGGCCCTGCACCATGAGAGCCCCAGTGAGAGGGCCAAGGGCTGTGAAGGCAGCCTGTAGCTGTGGAGAGCCATGGGCTCATCCTCCTCTAATCAGGTGGACTCCAGTTACACACTGGAGCCATCATACTGCAGGTGCAGTCAAACTGTGCATGCTGTGTGTAGGACTGAGAGTGTGTTTACAGTGTGGAGACAGGGGGAAAACAACCTGCTGTAACTGAGATGAGTGAATACGAATGTAAATCTCCCTCCCACACAGTTACAGGGATGTGGTTTCATGGTTTCACTGCTTTTGCATGAAGCCACTGTAAATGGCAAGCTGTTGGTTTGGCACTGAAGTTGCTGTAAGGGGAGATTCATCAGCTTTGAGCCGAGCTCAGTGCAGGGAACGTTCTGCATCCCCACCCCCCCCACATCCACACTTTGTCATGGCCATTTGAATTGTTCCCCTAAGTAGTAGCACTTGTGTTGAGAAAAGGCTCACTGTTCATCCTGGTTTTTGCTGGGCCAGTGCTTGCCCATGTTACAGTGATGAGCACTGAAGCAAATCTTTGTAACATGTGTGTTTAGTTGTATATATAAAGAAACAGTGTGAAAAGGCATGTGAGCAAAAATCAGAACAGGCTGTGAACTTCACCTCTGTGTGAGAAGATGTAATGCCATTGAAATCTAAATTACATCCAGAAATGCTGACTTCAGGATGTATCTTAAAATAGTATGTGGCTCACAACACTTCAAGATTGGTGTCTGTCTTGTTCTGTGATGGTTCTTTCTCGAACTCAGGGCCGTATTGATGATATTGATGATCTGAATTGATTCAGATCCTCTGCAACCAGTAGTGTCACCACTGATCTTGTGCATAAATCCTTGTGGGTTGAGTGCCTGGTTGGTTGTGATCCCAAGTGGGATCACAGTAGTTCTTGGCATCGCCCGCGTGTCCCAGAGCAGTAACT